>JADRCD010170602.1:0-22821 GCA_019843815.1 Montemys delectorum | reverse complement strand
ATTTCCCCAACTGAAGTTCACTTCTCTGTGATAACTCCAGCCTGTGTCAAGTTGACACACAAAACTAGCCAGTACACTGATGGAAGTTATAAAGAAGATAAATAACAAAGGGACCAGGTTGGTCATGCTTTAACATGGAGTTTTGAGATCTATCAACCTGCCTTGTTTCTCTGTGAAGGAAGCATGGGGGCCTTCCTTCATCTGCCTGCCTGCTAGAAAGGGCTGGGCTGGCCTCCGTAGCACAGTCAGTCACAAACATCTCTTTGGCATTGTCTCTTAAGTTTGCATCTTTATAGTTTTAAAGTTTCTCTTTTTTCCTTTTTGGCCTACTGATCTGATAAGTAGTCAAAACGCCCTCCAGTAATCAGCCTACCTAATTTAATCGTATGTAATCTCATTTTCCCCATTGATTACAGTTTCTAGTACCTTCTCTTTTGTACCATCCCATTTCCCTTGTATAGCACACTAAAATTCCAACCTGGGTTAGGGTGTTCGTCGTTAGGTTTCATCCCTCCACCCTTACAAAATCTTAGTAACATCCCTATGCATTACTGTCATTTTAATGGGAAATACTGTTTTTCAATTATAGGCTGCGAGTTTAATGCAGAGCCCTCAAGTTCAGCAGCTGTAAGTATAAAGGACTCCTTACGCCTTTTCCCCTCTCATTGCCGGGCTCCTAATTAAAGCAGATCATCTCATAATTGATAGAAATGCACTGAGTTCTAGTCACTTGGAACTTACGATCAACTTAGACATTTGACCTAGTCCCGTCGAAGATATTGATGATGTACTTCACTGACTTCCCATGAGGAATATACACTAATCTCTATGTTATGTTTCTTTCTTTTTTTTTTTATTAGATATTTTCTTTATTTACATGTAAATTTCTCCTTTCCCAGTTTCCCCTCCAAAAACAAACAAACAAACAAACAAACAAAAACAACAAGAACAAACTCCTGTTGCCTCCCCCCTCCCCATGCCTGCCACACCACCCTCTCCCACTTATTGGCCCTGGCATTCCCCTACACTGGGGCACAAAACCTTCACAGGGCCGAGGTCCATTCCTCCCATTGATGATCAAATTTGCAATCCTCTACTATACACATGCTGCCAGAACAATCAGTCCCACCATGTATAGTCCTTGGTTGGTGGTTTAGTGCCTGGGAGCTCTGAGGGTACTAGTTAGTTCATATTGTTGTTCGTCCTAAGGGGCTGCAAACCCTTCAGCTCCATAGATCCTTTCTCTAGCTCCTTCATTGGGGACCGTGTACTCAGTTCAATGTTATGTTTCATGTTACCCTAGAATGTCAGGGATGATGACAAATGCCATTGGAGGACCTGCTGCTGGAGTTGGAGGCCTAACAGACCTGTCTAGCCTTATCCAAGCGTGAGTGTTTGCCCTGCTTTGTGTTCTATTGAACTGGTAAGACAAGGTGACCAAAAGCAGCTTGGGGAGGGAAAGCTTTATTTCAGCTCACAGATTATAGCCCATCAGGAAGGGAAGTCAGAGGGGCTGGAAAAATGGCCCAGCAGTTAGAAAGATGGCTTCGTGGTTAGGAGCACTGACTGCTCTTCTGAAGGTTCTGAGTTCAATTCCCAGCAGCCACATAGTGGCTCACAACTATCTCTTAATGAGATCTGATGCCCTGTTTGTGCATCTGAAGACAGCTACAGTGTACTTAGATATAATAGTAAATACATCTTTTAAAAAAAAAAAACAGCTTGATTTACACATGAAGGGAAATCAGAGCAAGAACTCAAGGCAGGAACCTGGAGGCAGGAAAGAAAGCAGAGACCATGGAGGAGTGCTGCTTGCTGACTTGTTCTCTGTGGTCCTCCCAGCTTGCTTTCTTGTACTCCTGAGGACTCCATCCAAGGGTGGTACCCTGTCCGATGTGCTAGAGCATCACACATTAATTATTAATCAGAAAAATATTCCACACTTATCTGCAGGCCAATCTGATGGAGGCACTTCCTCAGTTGATACTCTCTTTCTTGATATGCTTAGGACTGTGGCAAATTGACAAAAAGCTAACCAGGACAAAATTACTTAACAGAAACAACAAGCATGCATTGGATACATTATAGTTTGTTTCTAAGCTGTCCCCCCCCCCACTGCCCGCTTTCATTTTAATTGTTTCCTGTTAAAACGACTTGCCTAATCAAACATATGACATTTCTAAGAAGTTGGTAAATTGGAGTTGCATTTCAAAGTGAAGGGTAGGGATGCAGAAGACCTGGACTGTGTTCCTCTTTTGGGGAAAATCATGCATGCTCATAGACTTTTTTTTCTTCTCTATAGAATTTTCACATTCCAGCATATCTTTAAAAGGAGTCATTAGTAGTAAAAGTAGGCAGAACCCTGGTGTGGTGTTGCACATCTTTAATTCCAGCACTTGGGAAGCAGGGGCAGGTAGATCTTCTGTGAGTTCCAGACTAGCTAGGTCTGCATAATGATACCCTGTTGCAACAAGCAAGCAAGCAAACAAACAAATAAAACAAAAACAAGAAAGTAGCTGGAGCTGCTGAGAAACATGTCTTAACTTCCCAAGAGCTCAGGACATCCACTGAAGAGCTTAGTCTTTTGAGGTCCAGCTAAATTTTTGTTGTTTTTAGTATGGATTTAGGGTCATGTGGGATGTCAGTTCTATCATCTACACTTAACAGAGGGTCCCTAAGGATTGATGCCCACTCACCATAATCTCATCTGTAAAGCAATTAATCATTCAATGAGTTTTTTTTTTAAATTTTGTAAGCTTGAATAACTACTCTGGGATTTAAGTGGTAGTCATATGTCTACTGAAAATATGTATTAATTAGGTGCAGATCCATATTTTAAAATCAGTTTTTGAAACATAGTCTTGCTTGTACCCCATGTTGCCTTCCAATTGAAGGTGATCTTCCTGAGTGTTCTGGGATTACAAACATGGCCACATACTTGGCTTAAAGACACCTGTGCTTTATTGGTAGAGCCCTCACTGGATTTAATCCCTAGTACCACAAAAAAAGGAAAATGAGGGTTTTTTGTTTTGGTTTTGGTTTGTTTTTTTTTTTGTTTTTGTTTTTTTGGTTTTTTTGTTTTTGTTTTTAGAGATAGGGTTTCTCTGTGTAGCCCTGGCTGTCCTGAAACTCACTCTGTAGACCAGGCTGGCCTCGAACTCAGAAATCCACTTGCCTCTGTCTCCCAAGTGCTGGGATTAAAGGCATTCGCCACTACTGCCTAGCATAAAATAAGTTTTAAGGTCACGTTGCATGTTACATTATTAATGTTTGGAACACTTAGGAAATGCAGTCAAGCTTCCAGGGCACTTAGAACCTGACTCCACACACATAAGCACATTACTGTCCATCAGAATTGCCCAAGACATTGCATCTTGAATATGTGTCTGATACTGCCCCTAACATGTTTATAGGAAGCCACAGTTCCAATTTCTAATTTGTTCTCAAAGCCAATCACTACCTAGGATGTTGAATTTTTAGAGCAGTCCTTAAGTGGCATGATTATTATGCTTAATACATGTAATTGAGATCACAAACTGAAGAATTTGTGATAAACTTATTACTAGAGTTTAAAGGAAAAAAGCCCAAGGACAAGCAAGCTACAAATCTCAACTGCTGCCCAGAGAAGAATGGAAAAGAGAAGGAAACATTAGAGCAAAAATCCAAACAAACAAATGACCCCCCCCCAAAAAAAAAAAACCCATTGCTGTTTGAGTTAAGCCAGCATGGAGGTCAGCTACATGGCAAATGCTGGGGAATCCAGTTTCAGAGAAAGACTAGGGAAGTCCAGAGTAACAGAAAAATTCTCCATAATTTCTGACCAGCATCCAAATGAAAGAGACAGAAACAAAAGGAGTTTCATCAGGACTCAGAATTTTAAGTGAGCAGACCAAGGAACCTCACTGATGGCTTCTACAAACTATCTAACCTCTTTATTTTCTGAGGCAGGGTTTTATAAAGACCACACTGATCTTGATTTTACTACATAGCTAGGGGTGGTCTTGAACTCTTAATCTTCTCGCCTCTTCTTCCTTAGTGCTGGAAGTATAGATATGCACTACCATCCTGTTTCAAAGTTGTGTATGACTGTGTTTAATGAGGTGTTGGGACTGAAGCTAGAGCTGTAGGCATGCTAGGAAAGTGTTCTGTTGGGCTAGAGAGATCAGAGATTAAGAGCACTAATTGCACAATAATGAGAATAATAATCTTAACACCAAGGTAAGAACCCGAGCATCCCATACACACCTGTAGCCATAGCTCCAAAGGGGTGGAGACTGGGGGATCACTTGCTGGCATCCAGTCTACTTAAGAAAATGCAAGTTCAGGTTTGGGGAAAGACAGGGAGTGACAGAAGAGGACCCCTGGCATCCCTTCAGGCCTAGGCTTGTGTGCTTGCACACTGTGCATATAAACAGACACACACACACACAGAGTCACACACACACAGAGTCATACACAAATGCACAGACACACACATACAGACACACACAGACACAGACACACACAGACACACACAGACACACACAGACAGACAGACAGACACACACACACACACACACACACACACACACACACACACGCATACATGCATTCATGTAAACCTTTAAAAGAAGTCCTGTCATTGAACCTCAAACCCAGGTCTATGCTAGAACTTCGTCTTATAGAATATTCACTTTTTTGAGGCCAGCCTGGTCTACAGAGTGAGTTCCAGGACAGTCACGGCTACACGGAGAAACCCTGTCTTGAAAAAAAAACAAAACAAAACAAAAGAAAAAAAATCCCTTTTTCATTGACCTCTCTAAGGATCCCAGCCCAGGAGTTATTCTGTTCTATCCTGAGAAACTAGGAAGGTTGGTGCATTGTGTTTCAGGCACACTGTAAGGAGCTTGCTTTAGTGCTCCTTGATTAAACAGTGGACAGGTAGATTGCATCCAATTCAGGCAACATTTATCTTCAGGATTTTGTTTTCCTTCTCATCTTCAACAAGAGGCTGACAAGCAAAGGATGTTCTGTTTCCTGAGAAAAAACTCTGGCTGGGCTGGAGAGATGGATCAGTTGGCAGAGCTTGCCTTGCTACCAGGGAGACATGAGTTCTATCCCCTGCTGAAATTGAAAACCAAAACCAGGAAACCTGTCAGTGATGACACATCTTGTAATTCCAGAGCTGGGAAACTAGGGACAGAGGATCCCTGGGGCTTGCAGACCTGTGAGCCAGCCTAGCCTATATCAAAGCTTTCTAGTCAGTAAATAAACCCTGTCTTAAAACAAACAAAAATGAACTACACCCAAGGAACAATCCTAACAGTTGTCCTTTGACCTCCACATGTGTACTTGCCCTCATGTGCACCACTACATACATGAAATGTATACAGACATACACCGTACATACACCCCCATGTGAACTCTCTATCCTGTAATAATACTATGCAGAACAGTAGTAATATTATGGCTCTAAAACTTATGTTCATAGGAAAAATTCTCTTTGAAAGTCCTATAGCATCTCCAGTTCATTTTGCAAGACTGTTCTGTGACTGGAAAGTCCCCAGTTTATTCTGCTTTTGTCCTGCAGGGGGCAGCAGTTTGCGCAGCAGATACAACAACAGAATCCAGAACTCATCGAGCAGCTGAGAAATCACATCCGGAGCAGGTCTTTCAGCAGCAGTACAGAAGAACACTCCTGACTTGCCCAGGGCCTTCGCCCACTACAAACATTCTGACCTGTACACTTGTAGATAATAGCGAGAAACAAAGTAACAAAAACCACCCTACACAATGTCTGAAAATAAGGAGGAAAGTCCCCTGTGTAAACCTGAGAGAATACATCTGTTTAGATAATAGTTTACCACAAACAGAATTGAACATAATCCTGACTCCTTTGGAAAGCAATGATCAGTAGCCTTGTTAAGGGCAGATACAGCCTTGCAACAAGGGTCTACCCATTTTAAAACTTTTATCATCATATTTGTATATTAGACTTAGTACAGAGTATATTTATTGACTAGTAGGGCTATTTATTGGAAAGTTCTTTAGCTGCAGGTTTCCCTAGGCAGTGATCTCAAGAGGGGTGATGCTGGTTTAAAAGAAATGTGCTTGGCAGTATGTCAGGAGAGAAGCGTTGGCATGTGCTACCATCAGTGACACGTGTCTATCACAAGTGACGCTTTGAAGATACTGTGAATGTACAGAAAGCAAAGGTAGTACGCTCAGGTTTTCTTCATAGATTTTTAACTAATCTTGTCTGTAGCTTCGTGTTGATAGCATTCGCATGGCCAGTTAAGTACATAACGAAACATACTTAGAAATCCTTAATGATGCTGGTCAGGTCAGTGACATAACTGCTCCGTTTAATTATCACAGCTTAACTGTCACAATTTCATTGCTGGTAAGCTTACCTAGGGCAGATTCTAGTTACATTTAAAGAAGCCACTGACGTGTCCCAGATTATGGGTTTCCTAAGTGGAATTTAATTATGTGCCTATCAAAGATGACGATGATGATGATTATTTTTACTTTACCATTATTTGATGGCTCACAGAAGCATCTATCTCTAACATTGCTCATTTGTGTAATCCTTTGGTGCAGTTTGGCTTGGCATGTCAGTTCTTACGCTTAACTTTAATTTATTGCAATTTAAACATAACAGGAGACTTCAAATATCTTTTTAAAATTGGATGCCACACTATGCATCTGGAATGTGGTTAGTAGGAAGAAATGACATGAGATATTAATGGGGGCACTTGGTGCACCGATGGATGAGAAAGCTCATTTCAAACGTAATTGGCATATTAATCAAAAACTTGGTTGAACGGGGCTGATGTGTAATTACAAGTGCTGAGGGAAAGGTGAAAAAGGAAGCAATTTAAAATTAATGAGGGGGTGAGGCCTTCCATATTGTTCTCAAAGCTGTGTTTAGTATCTTGAGGTTTCAAAACTAACCTTTTCTTTTTTTTTTGCCTTTTTCTGAGACAGTAGTTCTGTAATTTCACTATAAACATCAAGTGAGGGGAATTAATTACAAATTCAGGTTTAGGGTCATATCATCATGCTTGGCTTAAATTACCATTTTAAACAGTACACTATGCAGTTAGGACTCAGCTTTAGATTAACAGAGGTCAGAGGTCTCGCCTCAAATAGTCAGCTAGCACCTGGGTTCAGGCTCCTGTGGGACAAACAAGAAACACAGTTCTGGTAGAGAGCAGGGCTTATTATAGGAGGGCCTCTGACGTTGAACTGTGTTGCGTAAGCTGTTCCATTCAGCATCTAGTGTGTTCTTTGCAGAGAGAAGCATTCATTGGTTGCATTAAAGTTCAAACTATGATCAAAGAAAATGAAAAACTGACACAAGTAAAAACCAGTAATCCAATGTTGATAATCCTAGAACACGCTTTTAGTTTAATAAAATTGGTGAATCCTTGGTATATCAACTAGGAAACAGAAAACACAAATTAACAGCAGGAGAGATGAAAGTGATGGAGTGCCATCTAGTATGAGACCAGGGTTGCCATCCCATCACTGCATTAGAAAGGAAACAAGTAGGAACAAAGAGTAGATGCACCACAGAACAGATCCCGGAGCTGTGCTGTTAAAGGACAACCAGAGTCACTAGGAACACAGATCAGTTGGTAGTGCTTGCCTAGCATATATGTGTGGAGCCCTGATTACTCCTTCCCTAGGAATGGTGGTGTGCACCTGGAGTCCCAGCATGTGGGAGGAAGAGTCAGGACCAGGAATTCAGCATCACTCTTGGCTACACAGTGAGTACGATGCTAGCCTGGGCTACATGAACCCTGTCTCAAAGACAAAAAACAAAACCCAAAACACCCCAGTAGAAAACAAAACAACCCAAACAACAACAAAGCAGATGATTAGAAGACCTCATAACTTGCTCTGGATCTTTCTATTTAACAACTTTGAGAAACAAATCTTTGTGAAGAAGATAAGCTGAATAGGCCCGTCTCTTAAAAAAAAAATTTCAGTACCTTCCAGGAAAAAAAAAAAATAAGGCTCAGATTATTTCAGTGGTCTTAGGAGAGAATGATATCCCTTCTCTATAACACTTTTGGAAAACAGACGAGGAAGAAAGAGTCCCCAACTCATTTGAGCAGTAATACTCTGGGGAGAATTAACAGCTTTGGAACAGTTTCACGTGCTAACGCCCCTGGCTGAAGGCAGTTTTTCTTATGTGAAATACAGGAACCGGTGGATCTTCCACTTCATGTTTCTAGTTTTGGAACTAGAAACTAGTTTGGGAAGGAATAGACAGCCAGATGTTGCCTCCCATTTCCCTGGTATTCTTCCCCTTGTCTAGGAAATACACTTGCTAAGAGAAACAGGGCCCTGAATACTTCCATACACTCTAATTAGGAAGGCCTGACTTCCATGAATCCATTTCACTGGAGTAGCTGAAGCTGTTACCGTGCTATGCAAAATCCAACGTGTCCTTTTTATGGAAATGGAATTTTCATTTACTGTATCAAATCGTCAATCTAGTTTTTATAATAGTTGACTCAGATCCTTTCAAAGATGGCATTATCTAGCCTTTATTTAAAGTATTAGTACACAGCTATGTTGTTTATACACAGAAGAGACTTTGTAACTCAAAGAATATAGCAGAGTAAGTTGTACATTCTGACTGAATGAAACAGTGGTTCAGTCACAAGAGGATGCTGGTAAATACTTGACCAGTCTGGCATCCTAAAGGAACGGACCTCAGTTCTCACTGCTTGTATTTTGTTTTGCACAGACATTCATCAATCATGACTAATATGTGGGACAAGTCTTCTGAATATACCTTTCATTTCGGACCAAACAATTTGTCATGGCAATAAATAATTATGCATTTAAGAAAACAAGTTTTGTCTTTGATTTAATGCAGTCTTCCATTGTAAAGAGTAATTTATTTATTTATTTATTTATTTATTTAATATATGTGGGTACACTGTCACTATCTTCAGACACACCAGAAGAGGTCATAGGATGCCCACTACAGATGATTGTGAGCTACCATGTAGTTGCTGGGAATTGAATGCAGGACCTCTGGAGGAGCAGACAGTGCTCTTAACTGCAGAGCCATCTCTCTAGCCCAAGAGTTCTATTTTTAATATATAGTGGGGACTGTCAACTCGCCAAAATAGGATGAAGTTTATTTAACAGCATGGGTTTTTGTTTCCCTGACAAATAGGGAAACGTTTTGATATATACCTATTGCAAAGCTGCTGTAAGCCTTAGTTTTCTTCCTGATTTGTTCCTGACATGAATAGTTGTGATTTTTTTCAAGATTTATTATATATATATGAGTACACTGACATTGTCTTCAGACACACCAGAAGAGGGCATCAGAACCCATTACAGATGGTTGTAAGCCACCATGTGGTTGCTGGGAATTGAACTCAGGACCTCTGGAAGAGCAGTCAGTGCTCTTAACCTCTGAGACATCTCTCCAGCCCCCGAATGGCTGTGATTAAATGGACAAATAAACCTTTTATATTAGTACATGATAGAGAGTTAAAAGTCAGATATGAAGTTGGAATCATTTAAATATATTTTATGAAAATAAATACATTTAATGTATTTTATGAAAATAAGCTCTTTATTCTTCAGTGGGGAAAACCCGCAGGAGTCTTTAGGTTAAAGCTAAATAATTACTAACATTGTTGAAAATTAATTGAGTTAATCAATCCTGGCCTGCTCTTGAGTGTCTGTTAATGTGTGTTGATATGTGTCCACTAAGACAGACATGCACCCAGACATTGATTTTGAAAACAACTAAAAAGGTTTATCCTGTTTGAGTTAGGAAATAATCAGGTTGCAGGAAGGGGACCTGAATTGTTTCAAACAGGTCTCTCTTTTATTGACTAAGTACCTAGGTATGAGACCACAGCTGACTATGATTAGCTCAACTAAATTTCTATATTAAATATTATGAAAATTGGATAATCCTAAAACAAATGGTATCTTGCAGACAGAGTTAGTATGTAGCCCAGGGGCCTTAGCAAGCAGGTGCCAACAACCATGGATACACTTGCTAGTCTACTCAGATAGCAGAGCTCATTGTCCACGGAGTGGAAGACATCTGAGACCCAGCCCTTTACAACAAGGTTTGCCAACTGCTTTTTATATACTTGTTAGCCTCAAAGATGAGCTTGTTGAAAAAAAGAAAAAAAGGCATGGTTGGCGCATGCCTTTAATCCTAGCACTTGGGAGGCAGAGGAAGGCAAATTTCTGAGTTCGAGGCCAGCCTGGTCTACAGTGTGTGTTCCAGGACAGCCAGGGCTACACAGAGAAACTCTGTCTCAAAAAAACAAAAAAACCAACCAAACAAAAATTGACAGTTATCTTAAAGGACACAAAATATGTATAGAAAATACAGAAATGTTTTGTTCTTTTAGAATATAATTTACAAGATAAAACTAGTGTTTTTTGTTTCCAGGAGGGAGGGAAACCAGGAAAGGGGATAACATTTGAAATGTAAATAAAGAAAATATCCAATTTAAAAAAAAAACTAGTGTTTTTACCACAAACATTTAATATTTAACTGTTTTACAGGAAACAAATTTAAATAACATATACTTATTTTTGCTACTGATCATTGCACAAAGCTGACAAAATACGGAGAGCATTTCTGTGATTAAACAAGAAGTTTGACATTAGGAATTTTCTTTAGGCTTCCACTTCCACGGCTGCCGAGACCACGCAGACTTGTGCGATGTCGTCATACTCATATGTTCTCTTTAAAAATGTGTCAGTGAGTCTTAAGCCAGAGACACTCTAGAGAGAGAGAAAGAGAATATGAGATGCACCTCAGTGTTCACTTATTGATAATTACCATGGAAAATAGAGCTATCAGGAATGATGACTTAGCCCAGCCCATTGAAATTACTGAAGAGGACGAACCTGGAGCCCCTGTACTGAGGACAGGAGAGTCAGGGCCAGGCAGAGCGAAGAGCTGGGGTGCAGCTTCCCCAGCTGTCGTCCTGAGATCCCACACCAGTGGATAGAGTTGGTGTTGCACATCTCCAGCACTAGGTCCATCGTCCTCTCACTGCTGAAGCAATCAGAAACCAGGATAAATCTGTTTACTTCCTAAGCAGATGCCATCACATTCCTTCTGGTTTTCCAGTAAGTTTACTTTCTGGGTGCCCAGGAGAATAAGAACCAGAAAAAGAATGGAAAAAGGAGTAATGTCATTACTCAGCCTAACATAGAATGAAGGTTCGAGGAACCACTTGGGAGTTAATGGATCAGAGGGTTGAGGCCAGCCTCAGCTACATAGCCAGTGTGAGGCCAGCCTGGGCTATAAAGAGGTACTGTCTCAGAAAGCAAAACAACCCAAAACACATGAGAAGGTAAATGAAGGGATGCCATCTTCCAGGGTTCCAGTAGCCACACACCTACCAGCTGCTGAGGTGGTTTTCCAGTCAGTGATCATGGGCTCCCTGCTGTTGCAGTTGCTGGCCTTGCCTTTTCTCTAGACTGAGACATTGGAATTCCATCTTACTGCTATGTCTGTTACTCATTCTACCGAGAACTCCACAGGAAAGAAGGACAGCTGGTATCTGCTTAGAACTTTTCATGAAAAAACTGTTCTTTCAGCGCTCAGCTAACTTAGGAGATGACTGACAGGGATCCTAAGTGGTAGCCATTCACGCTCGCTCACTGAGTTCCCTGACAAGACTTGACGAGCATCACTAGATCAGCTTACATGTTAATTTTTAGAGTTTTTATGCCACTGAGCTAACAGGCTCAGAATGGATTTCTAGTCTCTCCATTACTTTCAGTTCCTCAGCTTCTGTGTGCCTTAGGATTTGGCTTCTATTTCAATATTTACTTAAAATTTAACTTACATATTGAAATTATATTTGCTTTTTCATATTTCTATCTCCCTAACAATTAGAAATGCTCTTTGTGTTAGAGACAATTTTAGATGTACAACATGAATTTCTCAGTCAATTCTATAAAAATGTATTATGTATTTTTTTCATATCTATTTGTTTTGTGTGTATGCTATGTGTAGGTGTGCATGGGCCATGCTGTGCACACGGAGGTCAGTGGACAACCAGCAAGAGCTGGTCTTCTATCACTCTTCAGTCACTCTAGCAGATGGGTTCTGGGACTCAACTCAGGTCTTCATGCTTAGCAGCAAGTGACCCACTGAGCCAGCTCCCTCCTAACCCTGAGTCTCTTGTACTCTGGATTGCCCTCAGACTCTCTTGGTAGATGAAGATGGCCTTGAACTTTTTTGCTGTCTTCCCTCTGTTTCTCAAGGGCTGGTATTACAAGTACTAGCTAGAGAGCAAAATCAGGGCATTGTACACCTTAGGAAGACACTCACCAACTGCGCCACACCCCCACTCTCCCTTCTCCTTCTCTGCTGTGTAATGTTTTCTATTGCATATTGCGTGTCTGTATGCACATGTGCGTAGACTGGGTCAGATTTTAATACATGAGGAAATTGAAACTCTTAAGTTAGAAATCATAGTTGAATCAGTACATTAAAATGAACATCAAAAAATTAATTAAAAAAACTTACAGTAATTTGTTAGTCAATGAGCTTATTTGAAACACTCAAAACCCTCACAACTTCAGTCCCCTGGATCTGCGTATCTTTGCCTGGATGTTCACAGGGATTTTATGATTTGTGAGTATGGTATGTAATAGCTGTGAGATCTGCCTCTTCTGAATAATTCCCAGGCCAGTCAGAGATGGATGCTACCACAAAACTAAACTCAAATTTTCTATGAAAAAGTCTGAGGGGCTAGGAATGCAGCTCAGTTGCTAGCGTTTCCCTAGCATCCACAAGGCCATGGGTTTGATCCCAAGGCTTCATGAACAGCACGGTCGGTCGTGCAGACCCGTAATCCTACCTAGCACCTGGGAAGAGGGGTAGGAAGTTCAAGGTCCTCCTCAGCTTTAGAGAAGCGCAGTGCCAGCCTGGGTTAGACACACTGGCTCAGAAACCAACTGTAGCAGTAAGTGTAGCTTAAGTGTGTAGCTTCATAGAGAATCAGGCATTTCTATATTTGAAGGCAATTTCCTATTTCCTTAAAACTAAGGGCTGGGCTGAATATGAGATTGAAGTGATTACACGGGTATTCTGAAAGAGCTGCGGTCCATCATACCCAATACTATTGCAATGCCCAAACTAACAGTATGCTGCAAATAATACAGGAACTAGCAACATGACTTGGCTGGGGTATGAATCTAGGCTTTATATCCTTTAAGTTATATATCCTTTGCTTCTTCTGTTGACTGCCAAGAACGATTAACAGCTGGGTGTGGTGGTGGATGCCTTTAATCCCATCACTCCAGGAGACACGGGCTACTGGATCTCTATTAATGACATCAGCCTGGTCTACATAGTAGCTCCAGGCAAGCACGGATACACAGGGAGACCTCATCTCAAAACAAAACAAAAACCTTTAGCCTGTATTCCCATCACTCAGAAGGGTAAGAAGATGGCAAGGGCAGGGCCAGCCTGAGCTATATAACAAAAACTGTCTTAGACAACACTATCAAACAAAATTGGCAAAAGATAAAAAAATCAGAATCAATTTCTAACCTATAAGTACCTCTTGTTTTAAGTTTACACCCATGTTTTTCTTGTTAATATTAAAGATATGTTCCATCGTTGGAGAAATGTATCTGACTGTTCTCAATCTGCTATCCCATAAGACCCTGTTGGCTCATTCTTTTAGTACTGTGAAATGTGAAGGAAGTACAAACGGATGCCCATCTCCACCACGTTGGCATTACCTGCAGTTTGTGATTTTACAGGTAATATGGAAAGGCTCTTCAAGGTTTACAGTATCTGGGATGGCCTCCAAAGACAGCCTAACATCTCCATAACCTGGAGCCTGTGGAAAAAAAAGGAACAGTAAAAGTACAATAAAAAAACAAAAACAAAAACAAAAACCCTTTCCATGGTAATGAAGGCATCTGCAGCTTTGCTCACAGTCACAGCTGGCGCTCTGAGAGCTTGCTGCTGCTCTGGCCTGGTCTCTCACTCTCACCTCTTTTGCTGTAACCTCAGCTAGAAGGACCCTGCGGGCCTGTACTGTTTTTGATATAATTACTCTGGACTCAGTAGAACTAAGATGAATCTTGCCTCTAGACAAGAAATGAGTTAGGATTTAGGGGATCTGATCTCAAAGTGTTTTCCAGTTCCAGACCAGCCAGGGCTGCACATGATAGCCCATTTTAAAACAAAAACAACAGAAATGTGGACTGAGTTGGTAAGAGCAGTAATTCTACGAAGTTCAGGGCATCTCCCAGAATACCTCCAAGTAATGAGCACCAAATGAGCAGTGAGCATGACTTAGGAGAGATAAGAATAACTCATACACAGTTATCTTAAGTCCTGTTTGGTGAAATTAAAAACAACAACAACAAAAAAAAACAAAATAAAAAAAAACTTACATAATAAAGAGAAACTAACATCTGATCATTTTCCATTAATCTCAGCACTAGTTTTCTACCTATGGATCAACACAACTATTAGTATTTTCTAGACTTGAGTGACTTGTGGCTGCTTTTTAGTGCTGAGGTGTAAGACTCACCTCCCCCTCACACCAACACCACACTCAGCGTTTTCTGAACTCACCATCCTTTGAAGCTGGCTGGTCTGTAACCGTCCCCTTTCACCTAGATTTGTTTTCCACACTATATCCAGTTTCCCAATTACTGTCACTCCCTTAATGATGCCAGCTTTTTCTGCAAATTCTTTCTTGGGCTTTAGGCAGTACAAGTATTGGCGTGTATCCATCGGCTGCAAATATCCTCTGGACCCAAATGTAGACACACTGGCCAGTGTAGAAACACACAGAAAAATATATTAAGTATCTCTGAAGGCAACACTATTCATACCGTTAATTCTTTTGAATAGGAAATGGATGATTTGTGCCCAGATATCTAGGGGTGGTCAGATGTTTCAACCCAAATGAAAAGAAATGTCTGCCTGGTGAGATAGTATGTTCAAAGAGATTGGGCAACTTAATAAGACTGTCTCAAATAGAAAGTTAAAAAGAAGTTGTGTTATCTGAGTGATGAGCACTTGCCCAGTATGTGTGAGGCGCTGGCTCAGTCCCCACTACTTTCTCTCCACAAAGAAGGAAGAAAGGGAGGGGCAGAGGAACCAGCTTAAACATAGGGAGGGAACCCAGCACATGCTTGGAAAGTGCTAGCCCACTTATCTACACTACCACCCTGGAGATACACCGTCCTAACCTAAGGAATCGCTTTCAGAATGAGGGAAGAATGGAAACTTGTTTTCTTGGTGAAGGTAAAAGATCTAACCACCTTATGAGTATGGCATTACTAAGAAAATCAGCTACACTACCCAGTTTTACTTCCTCATCTACATTAATAATACATTTATTTGTCCCTTATCTTCCAAAATACCAATAGAGAGACATGTATGCTTTTCATTAAAACCATTCCAACCATCTACTCTGATGTCGATCTCTTGTTATACGGAGATAATTTCTTTGTCAAGTTCACACTCACCCTAAGGATAATCCCTAGGATCTTCTCCACTATCCTGCCCGTGTTCAGGTTTTATCATTTGCAGGGTAACAATGATTAGTTTCAGATTGGTCTGGATGAAATGTGAAAGGTAAGAGAACAAGGACAGCCAGGCGGTGGGGCACAGGCCTTTATTCCCTACTCAGGAGGCAGAGGCAGGCAGGCCAGCCTGGGCTACAGAGCTTTCCTCACAAAAGAACCCTGTCTTGGGAGAGAACAAGTGCTTTTGAAAAGTACAAGCCAAGCTGAGGAAAGGCCGTCCTTTATTTTTATGTGGAGGGAGGACAAGCAGGTATGAGAAGAACTCTTAGTAATGGCAGACATGTGCCGCTACAGACCTGTCCAATCTTAACATTGTGCACATACAGTACTTCAATTATGGCCTCTGCTTGTATTAGGAATCGATATTGGCCCAACGTCATAAAATGTGCCACATTAACACAAGACAGGAGAGCTGGGTGCATGGAGTATAATGCTCCTTGGGAAGCTGTGGCAGAAGCTAGCTTGAGCTTAGCCTGGCGACATGGGGGGAACCTGGCTCTAAGACAAACAAAGGCACACAAGGAAACAAAACCCAAGAGGAGAAACTGACTGAGGAGGAGGGCCTGTGGGACTTCTGCTTTCTTAGAAAGGTTTTGACTAATCTAAAACCTCTCTAAAACATTATGTCCATCAATTATTTTAAAATAAATCTATTACACTAGAAAAGCCTGCATCTTTCCAAATAATAGTAAACATTTTGTACTCACCATTCTCCAGCTTGGTTCACCGAATTTAATTCTGTTACATTGTACATTATTGATGGCTCTAATGAAACTTTCTCCATAAACATTGGTGAGGTTGTAATATTCTGAATTTGGGCTTCAAGAAATACTTCATCAGTCTGAGGATATGGAAAAAAAAATCCACCAAAATGTCACGGTATTTAAAGTATTAACCTTAATAAAAATATCTTACTTATATAAAAAGTATTAACCACAAATGTGATTAGTTCATGCCTGCAAATCAAAATTATCACAATTAATGCAAGAAAAGAAATCCTCCTCCTAACATAATAAACAGGAGCAAAGTGAGGTGTTAGTCAACAGATGCCCTGTCAAACAATGGATGTGGGATAACTTGATACGTTAATATATTGACATATCGATAACTTGATCTATTTTATGGACCCCAAAAGCATGTGTTTGACTAGTTACAACAGCAAAATCTAAATCTGATCAGATGCTAAAATGTTAACAGGAACTTCAGTGTAATGAGCGCACTCTGTCAGTGCTGAGGGAAGATAATCTTAAGTCTTCATGTGAGTATTCTGAAAAAATGTCATTAACATGCAACTATTTCAATTTAGATAGGACTACTAGCTACGGATAATCCTTTGTTATACCCATTAGGGTGTAATTTTTAAAATTAAAGTAAGGTCTATGTGGTCTTAGGCACTTCTGGGTTCATTTTGTATGGATCTCTAGGTTAAAACAAGAGTATGTAAATAGCCTGATGCCAGTTCAGCTCCCAACCCTGTCATAGGGTATTCTGTGGACTTGGACATATTTCAAAATGACGTCATTCATTTCAGTCAGTGGGTAACTTAAATATTCAATTTACAAAAACATTGAATTCCCTGCCTATTTCTGTTAAACATCTTTAATCTTATACCTTTTGGGGTCTGGGTCTCCTTTGGGTGACTAAAGAATAAAAATGTTATACCAAAGGTATTCAGAATTTATTCTTCCCCAAAAGTTTTAGTTACAGAAGTCTAAAATTAACTATGCTCTCAAATTGAGGAATTATGAGCTTTTTTAAATGCTGAAGGAAAGTGACAAATCATGTAAAACATAGTGAAATTAAATTATAATTTAATGTGCCTAAAACAGATCCTTTCTTTTCTTTCCATTCTTTTCTTTTTTTCCTATTTTATTTTATTTTATTTTACTTGAGACAGAGCATCTCTATTAGTTCTGGCTGTCCTGTAACTACACAGCCAAGGGTGACTCACAGATCTGCCTGCCTCTGTCTCCCAGTTGCTGCTGACTAAACCTGTGCACCACCACAGGCTGGCTCAAACAACGTGCCATCTATAAACACATCTTTTTATTACTCTTTCTTAGGGAGATAACTGAATATATCCCATAAATCCATTGCTCTTATAATAACCAAAGGCCCACACTTCAATTTTTAAAATGCAATTCTCTGTACAACATGATGAACAGCTTAGGAAAAATGAAAGGAAAGCAGCATAATGGAAAATCAAGTTAGTTCGAACAGTTAGTACGAAGTCATTTAATGTCTGAAAAATTGAGGCAAGAATTTAGTGCTGAGGCTGCGATGCTGTTATACACTTGTAAATAATAAGCAAATACTGCTTATCAAAAATAGAAAGTTGAAAATATGAATTCAGCCAGTGTGGGAAATTTGCTTTTTTTTGCTTGCTTTTGTTAAAGGCACAGAGTACAACTATTGTGCACCTCAAAATGAACTTCAAGTGCATATTCTACGTAAGGAAGGGAAGAGAACTGGATACTTCACAGCAAGATATTAAAAATCCCAACGATAAAGGAGAACGAAACTATAGGTATCATCTAAAAAAAGCACTCCAGACACACACTATAAACGAGAATGCAATCATGCCAATGTGACAATTTAATCTCCCAGGCAGACAATTGACAAAGGATGCTCAAATTGTATACTCTCTTTTGGAAGTCACAGAGTGAGTATTCACAACTAACTGTTTTTCCACTATGTTTTGTAGAGAGAGATTAATTAGGCAGAGTCAAAAAGGGGTGAGAAAAGCATATAAATTTATAATAAAAAATGAAATTACCACAGAACTGAGGTCACTCTAATGGAAAAATAAAAAAGAAAAATTAGAAAAATCAGAGTTAAATGTTAAAGAAAAAGAATAACTTTAAAATAAAATGCATTTCTGCATTTTTTTTACTTACTAAAGACAGCATTAGTAAACAAGAAAGTAAATAGGAAGCAACATACAGAAATATGACAAACTACTTTTCTAAAAGGCGACACTGCTACAGTTAAGTGACAATGGGCAGAGAGGAGGACTAGGCTGAGTACTTCAACGGCCACCAACAGGAAGGGCAGCCAAGGGCAGAGCGTGCCCACTGATCCACTTTACACACTCGCTGATGCTGTTCTGTTGTACACACTCAGCACCCGAACTGCCATTCTCCATACCTGAGGTGCAAGCACACTCCACTCCACACTTAAGACAGAACATCATAAAGCTTTTCTTGAATTTCCCTAATGCTGGAATCCTATCCTAGAGGAGGGTCTTGGGTGATTAGTTACTATAAAGTTACCATAGGCCATATTTAAGGAAATGCTGGGATAGACCATTCTAGACAATTCAGTTCATTTTCTTCTTACTATTATTAGATTTCTGCCTAGTATGAATTATATAAGTATATATTTGAAATTAGATTTACTATGCCCAATGTCAAATGAAACTTCTTTCAAATGTATAGCTGGGAGTAATCTGTCACTGCTATGCTCCTAGAGTATGAATGCACATCAGTTTGGGATGTAGGGAATAACATATATTATGGCTATATTACGCAGTCCTCACCACCATAGTAGGTTTCTGAGGCTGGGAAAGTCATATGCTTCCATTTACTTCACTTCCCACCTGACCCAGGGCTTTGACCTCAGCAGGTGATCAAAGGTTTGATTCCTATCTATTAATTTGTGTATCTCCTTGTAAGACTTTCCTAGCTTAGAAAACTCTAGAAAAATCTCTCATGAAACCACTTTCACATTAGCGTGATTAGAAATGGTAACAAAACATGTTTGACAAATACATGGCCCAGGGATCATAGAGTATTACATATCAGCCATTCCCAATGATGTGGTTACCAACAACTTAAAATACATAATCTGACTGATTCATGCTATTGGCTGAGGGGTATTTGTCTAACTTGTAATTCTGAAAAATCTTTGAGATCATAGTGACTTTTCCATGCTTTGTTTCTATTTAGTTGTCTCAATGAATGTCTATCTGCTTTGACTTCTTACCTCCCTGTTATTTTATGTACTGTTCTAGATCATCTTTGTCAATTACATGCATTTTTCCTTTCCTTTAACACATATTTACAGGGCAGGTTATTCACTGCGCCTGCTAACTAAGTCTAGCTATAATGTAAGCTTTATCCCGAGTGAAACACTAGGACATGGCTGCACATTTCTGATCACAGAATCTTCATGAAAGAATATAACATTTGAGTAATTCTTAATTTATAGGAGGGCTAAAAGGGCTTTTCATGAAGGTTCTTCTTGTTTTCTTCAAGGCAGGGTCTCACTGTATATCTCACTGTATATCAGGATGAGCTCTAGCCCACTGTGCATCACAGGCTGGCTTTAACTCGCCATCTACCTGAGACCATTTTTCTACAAGCCTGGAGGTAATTTACAATTTTTTGGGAAAATCCAAACAATAAAATCCAAAACAATAAAATGTTAGGGCCAATCCTACTCGACTTTTCTCTAGGCTAAGGGCAGAGTATGCCGCTGTACTCTTTAGGCCCCATTTTTCTCCAGTTTTGCCCTTTGAGGCTCTCCCAGTAAGCTTTTTTTTTTTTTTTTTCTTCCTAGCACTGGCTGCCCTGGCCCTAGTTGGTACATGGATTTCCAGGGGGCACTCGCTGCCCATCTTTTCTCATGGACTTTATGTCTTCGCCTACCACCTGAATCTAGAAACATCTAGGAAGTCACTGCAAGTGTTCAGCAGATTGCCATTATGTGAATTGTAGGGCAGTTGTTAAAAAGGGGTGAATGTCCCAGAAAATCACCAGAGCAGAAATCAGGACACACTGATCACATGTAGGTTAAAACAAGCAGAATAAGGAACACTTTCAACAAAAGCCACTTCTTACTGGAATTTAGGCTCATTATCACAAATACTTCAGTCATCTTAGCATCACTTAACATGACAGGCAATACCTGACTCTCAGTGAAGATTTCCATGTCTAACTGAAATCTTATTACGTGCCTCACACTTACCTCTGCGTTGTAAAATTTGGTTTTCACATCCAATGGTTTGAGAACCTAGTTCAAACAAAGCATATCAGTCAAGGAATCCTGATTCGACTATTTTTATTTGTTTTAAACCACAGGCTTTCATGACTCAAACCCATGTTTTAACTATAATTGTTTAAGATTTTGTAGTATTTATGAAATATTCATGCAAAATAATCAGTATTTTTTCATTTAAATTATTCTTTCAATAATTAATGGTATTCTTAATAATCTTACTTAGGCTTTATATTCATTTTATCCCTTTTTAGATTTATGTTGTCTCATTAATAAATGAGATTTATTAAATCTCATTTTACTTTTCAATAAAATGCTTCATTTTATTATAAAAACATTATATTGGTGATAATTCATTTGAACTTAACTTAGTCTGACTTTTGAACACTAGTTTATAAAATGAATCTAAGATGTGAACTATTCGTTCTATTTATAACTGGTTTCTCCAAGAAAAAGAGGAATAACTACACTTCTAAGAAAATAAAAGGCATTTGAAAACAACTTTATCTCTGCCATATTCAATACCTGAAATTTGAAGAATTTTCTAAAATACATTTTTTCTCCACCCTGAGTTGTGTAACTCACAGCACACACCAAGCTGAAACAGAGAGATGTCTTAATAATAAATCTAACACACTTCAATTCTACTTAAAAATGTAAAAAAAAAAAAAAATCAACAATGTGAAATTGTAGCTAAATAAGATTACAGTAGGAAAAAGGTTTTAGTATATATGGGTATAAATACACATGAATGCAGAGAAATGGCATGGCATGAGGAAATGGCTCCTAGCTTGCTACTGCTGGGCAAGGAAGGATTCTTGTCCATCTCAGAATGCTAAGATACAGAGGAGGCATACTTTTGGTCTCCACTGCTACTGCACATACTCCATGTACTAACTATAGTACAGTCTCTCTCTCTCTCTCACACACATACACACACACACAAAGATACCTATCCCTTTTAGAATAGGAACTTCAAATTTCTTCCTTTGGAAGTAGAATATATTCTGAAAATATTCTCCAGAATAAGCATATGATTGAGGGAGAAGAGTTCATTTGCACTTGAAAAATATGCATCTTAAAGGAAATGCCAGGAAGAGATAACATGTTACAATGGGGGATGGTGTGCAAGTTTTAATAAAAACCACTAGGAAGCCTGGGTGTGGTGGCCCATACCTTAACTGCAGCACTTGGTAGGCAGAGGTTGAGGCAGGTGGTCTCTGTGAGTTCTATGTCAGCCTGAGTTCTATGCCAGCCACAAATACACAATGAGACTATGTCTCAAGAAAACAAAACACACTAAAACAGTTAAAAAGTTGGTATAAAATACTTCTAGTAACATGCTAACAATGCCTAAATTGTTAATGTACAAAGGGTTTTTCTAACTCAGTCAGCAAAGTAGGAATGTATCATTCAAAATGTGAGGACAGGAATACATGACTACTTATGAAAAGAATACGCAGACATGTTACAGTCCTGTAGCTAGTTCATAAAACTGTGAAATGGTAAGTTATACACACAGTCAAAGATGCTAAAACAATGAGATAATATTTATAATCTTACAAGGTTTGGCAAGAATCCCTTAGGTTGGTGAGAGTTAGGAAAACTTAAGTGTTTTTACATTGCCAGATGGTGAAAGGGATTTAGAAACACTCTTGTGGTTTGGAGTCTTAGGATGTTGATTCTCAAAGAACATCTCCTTCAAGTATTCATAGGCAATATAGGATTCTATTTTGTTTATAGAAGCAAAAAACTGAAAATATTCTGTAAACAAAGCACAAATGACCAAATACATAAGAGGTAGTTATTTAGAAAAGCATGTATTTAAGGATACTGACTGATGTAGAAAAATATTCACAGTGAACTAAGAAGCATGAAAGCCTGAGAAATATTTATATGTAAATGTTATACCTATGCATATAAGATGAGAAATACATTAATCTCTTAATAGTTCTATACAACTTAGTAAAATTGGGTAATTTAATTTCTCCTTTATATTGGTGCCTTATATTGATAATAGGGGCTAGAAAACGAGTTCATCCTAACAATACTGGGTATGGTGCCATATACATCTAATATTGGAAGGAGAAGGGGAGGCTGGAGAATCACCAGTTACAGGACAGCTTACAGTGATACCCTATCTCAGCAAAACACCACACACACACACACACACACACACACACACACACACACACAGCTTACAGTGATAACCCCATCTCAGCAAAACACCACACACACACACACACACACACACACACACAC
>JADRCD010170601.1:6498-41595 GCA_019843815.1 Montemys delectorum | reverse complement strand
CTTGGATTATAATCCATGACAGATTTTCTCTGGTAGGCAAGGCCCAAGAGGATTTCACTTTAGGAAATATTCCTGCTATTAATATGCTTTTCCTGTTATTATTAAATATAAATAACAGTCACAAGGTCTTAGCCCACCCTTTTAAGCAGATCTCTGTAGAACAACAAAGATCCACAGTCTTGTACTGATGCTATATATACAAATAGATGGTTTTTAAGTCCTCAATTATGATCCGATAAGAATTCTTCAACCAACCAGACATCCCCGAGCTCCCAGGGGAATGCCAGGACAGGAAAGCAGGAGTGGGTAGGTGGGTGGGTGGGTTGGAGAACACCTTCATAGAAGCAGGGGGAGAGTAGAATGTGATAGGGGGTTTCTGAAGGGGAGACCTGAAAAGGAAAAAAACATTTGAAATATAAAGAAAATATCCAATAATAAAAAGAATTCCTAAAGTTATATGAGTTATGCTTTTTTATAGTGGGACTGCTATTAGGTTCTCTCTGCTAATCAAAACTACATTGAGAAATCTGCCAGTCTTTAATGTCATGAATTAATTACTTCTGAGACAACAAGAAGGCATCTACAACTCAGAGTGCATTCCAAGTCTTCTCTAAATCCACTAAACAAAGGTCATAAAAGGATGACTAATGATTTACTATAGTTGTGAGGACAGAATTTAAAGTATTTACTGGGTTAATCTATACAATACTTCACTCATACTTAGTCACAAAATGTTATAGCTTTAACTCTCCATGAACCTAATGAGCTTGGGACAGATGATGAATGTTTAGCCAGATAATTACTATTAATGGATATGCATATAAACATTCTCTGTTGTAAACTTCGTATTTGATTTATGATTTGAATTTATGTGTATGGTTGTGATGCATTTTTTTTTACCATTTGATCATTTATTCTGAAATATGTATAAGTGCTGATGACAAAGAGAGGAGACAGAAGTGGGCTGAATATACCTTTTAAAGACCAAACAACTTTTTGATAGAACTGAGCTGAGGAGAAATTTTTAGACAGAACTCAAGAGAATATTTGAGGCAGAACTGAACTCAGGAAGAACTTAGAAGTAATGGCATAACGTTGGAAGTAATAGTATTGAGTGTAAGGGTATTATTGTAAAATTAGAGCAGGAGGAGAGAGAAAGATTAGAATGAGAATGCAGAGTAGAATAATTTAGAAACTATAAAGCAATTTAAATACTAAGAGCAACATGCAGAATGCTAAGGGGAGAGCACAAGAAGAAACTAGAGGGAGCAGCAGAAGAAGGTATGATTCTCATTACAATGGGACAGAACAAGTCTTTTCTTAATAGCAAGGCAGGTTTAGTCTTATTAAAGGAACAATGTTTTCTTCTTACAGACTTGTGTTTAATTCATTTAGCAATATAATGGTAAAAGCCTTTTATTTCTATATGCCAAAAAGTTAGTTCATTTTCATGAGTGAGGTCTTTCTGCACTGGTACTTGGTCTTTTGCTCCATATATCATATGTAAGTATGGATGTGTTTTTAAGTATGTAATTATGAGATAGTATGAAAACTGGACCCAGCTGGCTCAATAGAGATTTAAGAAATCTATATGTGTGAATCTGTTTATGAATTTATGTGAGTTTATGCTTATACGCTTATGTAAAAGTTTTCCTTTTGCCAGTGTGATTCTCTTCTCCTGATTCAACAGAAGTTTATTGCTCCAAACTTTCCCCTACTCTGAGAAGTGGAGGCATCTGGACAAAAGGGAAAAGGCTCTAGCAAGTAATTTAGTTAGTACTATGCTATTTTAAGATTAAGTGTTAAATGGTAGAAACTGGTGTTTCTGTCCTCAAAGGGACTTAGGTAGTTAACTACAATAGCAAAATAACTTAAACTTAGATAGGTAAATGTTTTATTATTATACAGCTACTGTAAATATGTCAGAAGACCAAGCCTTACTCAGGCCAACACTCTGCTGCCTAAAGATGAGTCAAGAACAAGAAAGAAGAACCCTCAGGGCTGGTCCTTGGCACCCCATCACTGGCAGTGCATATTTCCATTTACTCTATGGATCCTCCAGACTTCTCTCCTGTGCCCCCTCATACCTGTTCCTTTTTCCCTCTCCCCCCTCCCCTGCCCATCTCCTACCCAAGTACCTCCCTCCCTCTGCCTTCCATGATTATTTTGTTTTCCTTTCTAAGTGGGGATGCTCTCAGAGACTAAGCATGCAACCAATGAACATACACTGGCTGGTCTAAGGCTCTGGCCAATATGAGTGTGAGATGTGTCTAATCCTGTAGAGACTTAATACTCTAGGGAGGGGGGATGCCTGGGGTGGCACCCTCTCAGAGTTGAAGAGGAGAAGAACTGTATGAGGGAGAAAATGGTGGGGGACAAGATTTTGGATGTAAATAAAAAAATAATAAATCTATTAGAATATCAATCCTTCACTTGGTATTAGAAGGGAGATAATGAATCAAAAAGCATTAAGCTTCATATTTGGAATTATCTATTACTCAAGAATAGGAAATGACTGTGTATCATTCAAATTTCTAAGAATATTAAAAGCCCTTGCCTATGAATGGGGACTGTTGAAAGGCGAGTCTCACAACTGTGAGTAGATGGAAAAAAGGGAAGTGAATCTCCAAAGAAGATCAAAGCCTTAAAGTATACTATTTTCATTAATCATAAAGGAATAATGATGGGAAATCTGAGGAAGATTTAAAAAAATAAATTACATTAAATTCCTTGAATGTTCCCATAAAATGATAGTGATTCCACCTTTATGTATAAATAAAAGGAATTCTAGTAATCATTAAAACAGATGACTTGTTTTTTTCAATTTTGTGTTTATGGCATCTTGAAATTTCTTGCTAAATAAATACGTTCTTGAATGATTGTTTTATTTCCCCCAAGTAACATTCTGGATACACTCTTTAACCTTACCATATAAAATCTGGATCTTAGTGTTTACTGCTTATTGCTTTTCCCTATCTTGCACTACTACGAAACTTGTTTTTCTATACATCTTTAAAAAATAAGCTTACAGGTACCAGAAAATATTTGTTTTCTGTTTGTCTTTTTGCAGTGTCATAAATATATTTAATATTGTTTTACTCACTTAGAATGTCAGCAGTTTGGGACTAGTTTTCTGACTGGCATGGTTCAGACATGACTTAAGCCAATAGTTTCAATTATGGAAAGAGTTTGATGGATTCTGAGGAAACTCAGGCCAAAGAATATTGCATATATAAGAATCTCATAATTAGTGAATTATCACACTAAATTCTCTGTATTTGAGAAAGGATTATACAGAGCACCTGAGAAGTATATAGCTCCCTCAGTAAAGTGCTTGCCTTGCAAACATAAGGATCTGTTTCTGCCCCCTAGCAGCTTGTAATCACAGCACTAGAAGCAGAGATAGGAGAATTGCAGAGGATCAGCATGATGTAAGTTTGTCGCTAGTCAAACCATGACATTTTAAGTTTCATCATTACAAAATAAACCTAGAACATCCATTTTAGAAACTTTTCTCAACTTTTCCACATTTTTAGTTTAATAAATTTATATCTTGCTGTAATAATAATTATTTTAATATTACAATAGTCTCAGAACACCACAGCTGACAAACTTATCTGTTCTTTAACACTGAGTATAAAATTTTAAGTATTCAGTTCAACATATATAAAGTTTAATTAAACTAAAATGGTTCAAGAAGTAAGCAAAATTTTAATATCCTGAAAACTATTTTTTAAAATATATCCATACTATTTTAACATTTTATATTCTCAAGGACAGTGTATGACAGCTCCAAATATCCCCAAATTTGTCACAATTTTGTGGTGGCAACATTAATTTTGTTTTTCCAATTTTTTTTTGTTTTGCTTTGCTTTTTGAGACAGGGTTTCTCTGTCTTGACTCTGTCTCTTTCTCAACTCACTCTGTAGATCAGGCTGGCCTCAAACTCAGAAATCTGCCTGCCTCTGCCTCACAAGTCCTGGGATTAAAGGCATGTGCCACCGCTGCTCAGCTTCCAATGGTTTGACAGTGATGTTTCATTGACTTTAAAATTATTTTTCTTGGTGAGGAGTATCATCAAGCTTTTTCTTCTTATACTTTCTGGCCAATTATATATCTTCTTTGTGATATGTCCATTCAAATAATGTGACTTTCTTTAAGTGATTAGTTTATATGAATTTAGAGATGCTATTTCATATTCTATATGCAATATATTCATCTGAAAATGAATATAAGCATATTCTCCCAATATATTTGTGTATTTTCTTTGTAACATATTAAGTGTATCATAGAATTTGTAAATTTTAAAAAATTTCAATAATTAGTCAACCAAGAAGTGTTGTTAAAAAATGTCAAATTTTTATCTATACTTGTCTGTCTTATGTGTAAAGGGCAATATAAATGTACTTAGCACAAAACATTTAAAGAAAGTAATATATTGTCCAAATTTATGACCCCCAATAATTTTTCAGTAATTCACTGTCTTATCAACAATCTTCCCAAATATTTACTTCCCAGGAGGAAAAGTGATTCTGTCATGTGGTTTCTCTTGGATAAATCAACATATAAGAAATTGAGCAGTCTGTCTGGGCTGGTGTCCAGAGTAGATCTTGGGCTCAAGCTCCACAACACCCAGTCCCACAACACCCAGAGGAAGCTCCACACCCAGGCACTCCAACACACCAGGATCAGAGAGTAGACCTTGGGCTCAAGCTCTGCAGCTAGTCCCACAACACCCAGAGGAAGCTCCACACCCAGGCGCTCTGACACACCCAGAATCAGAGGTGAGGAGGAACTAACATCTGTCCCAAGACTGGGAGTAACTGGGAAAAACAGGACCAGGCACACAGGAACTCTGCCAGCAGAGTGGCTCAAGTTCCTTCTGGACTCTCTGGGCTGGTGTCCTGAAAGATCTTGGGCGCAGGCTCAGCAGCCAGTCCCACACAACCCAGAGGAAGCTGCTGCACTCCCAGGTACTCTAACAAGCCCAGGATCACAGGATCCCAGAATCACAGGATCACAGAGAAAGCTTGACTCTGAGGAGTTCTGACACAACCAGGATCACAGGAAGGACAGGCTCCAGTCAGATTTAGCAAGGGCAAGTAGCACTAGAGATATCCAGATGACGGGGGGCAAGCATAAGAAAATAAACAACACAAACCAAGGTCACTTGGCATCATCAGAACCTACTTCTCCCACCATAGCAAGTCCTGGACACACCACTACACGGGAAAAGCAAGATTCAGATATAAAATCACTTCTCAGGGTGATGATACAGGACTTTAAGAAAGACACCCTTAAAGAAATACAAGAGAACACAGGTAAACAGCTAGAAGCCCTTCAAGAGGAAACACAAAAATCCCTTAAAGATCTTCAGGAAAACACAATCAAACAGGTGAAGGAAATGAGCAAAACCATCCAGAATCTAAAAATGGAAATAGAAACGATAAAGAAAACAGAAAGAGAGACAACCCTGGCCATGCAAAACCTAGGAAAGAAATCAGGAATCATAGATGCAAACATCACCAACAGAATACAAGAGATAGAAGAGAGAATCTCAGGGGCAGAAGACACAATAGAAAACATTAACACAACAGTCGAAGAAAATGCAAAAAGCAAAAAACTCCTAACCCAAAACATCCAGGAAATCTAGGACGCAATGAGAAGACCAAACCTAAGGATAATAGGTATAGAAGAGAGTGAAGATTCCCAATGTCATGGGCCAGCAAATATCTTCAACAAAATTATAGAAGAAAACTTCCCTAACCTAAGAAAAGAGATGCCCATGAACATACAAGAAGCCTATAGAACTCCAAATAGACTGGACCAGAAAAGAAATTCCTCCTACCACATAATAGTCAAAACACCAAATGCACAAAACAAAGAAAGAATACTAAAAGCAGTAAGGGAAAAAGGTCAAGTAACATATAAAGGCAGGTCTATCAGAATTACACCAGACTTCTCACCAGAGACTATGAAAGCTAGAAGATCCTGGGCAGATGTCATACAGACCCTAAGAGAACACAAATGCCAGCCCAGGCTACTTTACCCAGCAAAACTCTCAATTACCATAGATGGAGGAAATAAAATATTCCATGACAAAACAAAATTTACACTATATCTTTCCACAAATCCAGCCCTACAAAGGATAATAGATGGAAAACATCAACATAAGGAGCAAAACTACACCCCAGAAGAAGCAAGAAGGTAATCTTTCAGCAAATCCATACAAACCTACTTCCACCTCTTACAACAAAAACAACAGGAAGTGACAATTACTTTTTCTTAATATCTTAATATGAAAATTAATATTACCAACATATCCTAATCAGTTGAAATCCAATATGAGGAATTAGCAATTTGTTGATTGTCATCCAATGATCTCTCTAATTGGAGAAATAGGTCTAATATTGTACAGTCTATATACACTTTCAGCTTGTTTGTTTGTGACAGTGTCTTGCTGTGTACAACATAAGGATCTTGACATCTTGCTTCTATCTCAGCCTCTCTATTAGTAGTATTGTTGATTTCATGTCTTTACACTATACTATGGCTTTCAGAACAACTTATATATTTCAAAAGCATTTATATACCCAAAAGAAACATAGATCATTAACTAGGGAGGTTGCTTGTAAGAGAACAACAAAGAGTGAGACTGAATGCTTTGCCTAACATTTGTAACTCTTGTATCAAGTTTGAAGAAGAGGACTTTATAAGTTACTCTTTCTTTGAGATGAATGTTTTTCCAAAGTTTTAAAATTGTTCTTATTTTAAGCTTGTACCATAGTAAGAGCCAATATTTTAATCTCTACTAAATACAAAACAAACCAAAAGACTTTATATATTTATGTTTATTTAGGAAAATACCAGTAGTGATGTATTGTTTTGAAGTATACAGTTAATATGTTTGGAGTTATTTAAAATTTATATTGAGAAAAATGTATTTTCACTATTGCTGTAGATGAGCACCTACATAAGACTGCTATATTGATTGTGTTTTATATCAAACAACTTTTATAATACTTATTTGTATTATTATAATATTATATAAATTTTAAGGAATATGACAAAAAAGATATTGTAGGTATTGAAGGGAGTTCTCTGGAAGGAATGGGGGTACAAAAGGGAAGTAAGAATGTGATTTAATTCTATTTACTTAAAATATGTTTTTAAATATTAACAAATTCAGATAAATTGAAATCATGTAACTTTTCTCATCATAATGCAATAAAAGTTTAAAAAAAAATCCAAACTCAGGTTCACATGCTCTACCTCATCCAGCCGTCTCTTCAGTCCCCAAACTGTTTCTTTAAAGGTGTAAAAAAGAAAGTGGAATACTTGCATGACATGTGAAAGAGCTGGGGTTTCATCCTCAGAACTTCAAAGAAAACAAAACAAAACAAAACAAAACAAAAAAAAGAAAGTTGAATATTTAATGTTCTGTCAATTAATTTATTCTAATTATTTTACTAAGTATTTTTGATAGAGCTGACATCTTAAATGCATGAGGCAGGTGTGATTTTTAAATCCAACATCACAATATTGTCTGTGATTAGCATTTAATCAAATATAATCTCTCAGGATAAAGAGCATATGTAAATTCAAGGTAGCATTTTCTACACTTTTAAGTTACTTTTACCTGAATTCATGGTTCACCCCACCTACTTAAGCTACTCTGACATTCATTAAAAGAATACTTTCTCCTCCTTAAAATTATAAATCGACTCATATTAACTAATCTTGTGTTTTGTTTTGTTTTTCTTTTTTTTCTTTTTGGTGTGAACTGTGGACCTTATGTAACCATTAAAGTTAAGATTGTTATTATGCCACCAAAGATTTCTTAAAAGTTATAAAGATGTATTAGCCAAGATAAAGCACTGCAGTTGTTACTTCCAATGTCATAGAAGGATTATTATAGAAATCTTCCCTAAATCACATGATTTATAATATGAGTTGAAAAACTCTTTAATTCCCTCTGTTTCCTCTGATATATTTGAACCCTCAGAAGAGACAAGGAAGTTTTAGGGAGTAGAAAAAAGGAGGTGACAGAAGTCAAGAATATTTATGAGACAAATACGATGAATGCTCACTTCAAAAGATGCTGTGACAGGGTGGAAAGTAGGAGCATTTGTGAGTGCTACTTCATAACATGCAACAAAATTATTACGGAATTCTTTTTCTTCCTGCAACTCAGCATCCCTGAGGCACTGCATACCCTTGCTCTCAATGTCCAGTGACTGTCAAGGTATTCATCGAGCTATGGAAGCCCCTAGTCAGGGGGTTGCCCAAATTAAATCTGGTAGAGCTACTGTGAAGAGTTTCAGTTAAGTAGAAAGAATCTGAAGTTTCTATGTTTTAATCTAATGGTTTTTGTTTTTGTTTTATTTTTTATTTGTTTGTTCTTCTAAAATAATAGTTATTTAATTCATCATTTCAGTCTTTCCTGCTTTTAATTTAATTTGGATGATAATTTTACTCTTTAGACTTCAAATCAAGTATCTCTTTAACTCTGTGGAATGTTATATATAGTCTCAATCTTTTTCTTAAAGATTTATTTATTTTATGTATATTAGTGCACTGTTGCTGCTTCAGACACATCATATTAGGGTATCAGATCACATTACAGATGGTTGTAAGCCATTGTGTGGTTGCTAGGAATTGAATTCAGGACTGCAAGAAGAGCAATCAGTGCTCTTAACCACTGAGTCATCTTTCCAGCCCAGGTATGGTCTCTTAACTCTACCTAAAAATCTTACATATTTTCTTTCACTTTTTAAAAGTGTTTCTTTTCCTTTATATATTTGTATATGTTATTGTTTCAGGATTTCCTCTGTTCTAGAAATGAGTTAATCTTGGACTTGTCTGTTGATTTTTTTATATTTTATTTATTTGACTTCTTTAATTTTCATAATGTATGAATGGTTCATTTTCAGCATTTCAATGTTCTTATTTAGCTTTTTTGGGTAAGTTAAGATTGTTAAACAACAAAAACAACAATCCATCTCCTTGTAGAAGCTGTAGTGTATCACAGTGTGTCACACAGTATACTGTTTTGGCAACACATGTTTACTCACAAATGTTCCTTGCAACAAGTTACTGGTCTGGTTCTAGGCCTCTGGCTTCTGCCAGGATATCAATACTGGATCTTCACCAAGACACTTCTTGGGTATCCTGTTATTGCCCTGTGCCATTGAGACTCTTCAGCTTTGGGTTTTCAGGACAACCCCTCCATGCACTCCAGCAGTTCATAGATAGATAGGGTAGAGTTTGGATTGGCCTTCTTAATACTCTGGATCTGGGTCTGGGAGGTATGTGAGTTGATCGGCCAGCCAGCTTTCCCATAGCTACACCAATAGGCAGAGCTCTACAGCAACTGGCTTCCTCACCCAGTGCTGCAACTGGTAAGGTGCAGGGCCAGCTCTCCAGCTTGCCTACCCTTGGCCATGTTGCCCAGGTGAGGGATGCCGTAGCTAGTAATCGGTGAGGCTAGCTCTGCACAGCCCTTCGACATCAACATGGCCCCAGAGAGCACCTCACACCAAGATTGTTCACATGGCCTTTGGATGTAACTGAGCCCTGATGTTTGTGTCATGGACCCAGACATGGCCATCAACAACAAAACAGGCCAAGACTTCATAAAGGCCTAAGGGGCTACACAGGCTACTCACATCAAGCTGTTCGTAACTATCATCTAGTCTCCAGTTCTACCTCTCTTCACTGTGCACACATGATTCTGTTTCTCTTTCTCATCTCCTCTCAACCTACTTAATCATCTTAGTGTCACCCAGGCGTCTAAGTTTCTGGGGCTGCTTTGAGGTTCCTCTGCCTCCCTGGACCTCATGGCACCAGCCCAGGGGATAAATTACACAGAATGAGGCAGAAGCTTGGGTTTCTTAACTCCCAGACAGCTGATAAGCCCTAGGATTTGGGAATGGAGGGGGCTGCAGGCCAGAAATGAGCATAGTGCCAGGAGGAGGAGGGCCACTGGGAGAGAAGATCTCCAGGGTGAGTGTCAGAGTAGGTGGAGGTATCTTCTGCAGGACACTTAAGCAGCTTGGCTCTGTATAATGAAGGCTTCCCTCCATGGTGATTCTTGTTGAGAGAGACAGTCCTTATTTGTCTGAAATGTTTATTGATTGTACATTGTGGAAAATATGTCGGTATACGGCTTACTTAGGGTCGACCAGAGATATTTTTTTTTTCTTCAGGAAGGGATGTCTAGGAAGGAAAACTTATTGGTTAAACCTTTAAGGCTGGACCATCTAGAATATCTCATTGGCATGGAGAACTCTGTAGTATATGGCTAGTGGTCACAATCTTCATATGGTGTGTTGTGGTCATGTGCTCCAAGACAGGAACCAGATCAGGAACAGATGAAATTTCTACTCTCAGATATGAGAATGTTGGGGTTTCTGAATCCCTTCAAACTTCCTAATTTTTGTTCTACCTACCTTACAACATATTTCATTCTATGAGGTCCCAGTTACCCTGATACTTAAACCACACAAAGACTCAAGAAAGAGAGTTTCAGACCAGTTTTGCTTATGATCCTTAATACAGAAATACTCAATAAAATCTCAGACAGTAACGTATCAAAACCATAATTAACTATGATCCAGGGATGCAGGGATTGTTTAATATACAACAATCCATCAACATAATTCACTATATAAACAAATTGAAAGAAAAAAATCACATGATCATTTCATTAGATACTGAAAAACCTTTGATATGATCTTTATAATTATCGTTCATGTTAAAAGTTTTAGAGATATTTTCTTCTTCACCCATGTCCTTATTTTAAATAGTTGTGTAGAAATCTATTCCTGAGTGAGGGAACCTGGACCTAAAACTACATTCATGGTATGTATTCACTGATAAGTTCAAAATAACCATGATACAACCCATAGACTCTAAGAAGTTAAACAACAAGGAAGGCTAAAGTGAGGATACTTAAATCTTACTTACAATGAGGAACAAAATAAACATGGGAGGCAGAGCAAAGAAGGGAGCTGGATGGGAGAAGAGAATGAGAGAGGAAATGGGGGGCAGGATGAAAGTATATATGGGAAAACAAGAGAGAGTCAGAGGGCCAGGAGAATGAATGAAAATATGCAGCTGTTAGGGCTAAGGAAGGAGTGGAGGAACCTCTAGAAAGTCCCAGCAATGGAGGAGGCTCCCAGAACTCAATGTGGGTGACCTTAGCAAAAATGATCAACAGTGGGGAAAAAATCTTGGAGTGAACAGGGGTTCAAGGGACATGCACAAACACAATAAAAGCAATATTCCATAAGCTAGCAGTCAGCATCAAGTTACATAGAGAGCAATTTGGAACAATCCAAATAAAATCAGGGACTCTTTCCCTATCTATTCAATATAGTACCTGAAGTTCTAGCTAGAGCAATAAGACAACTAAAAGAGATCAAGGAAAGGAAGAGTTAAGATATCACTATTTGCAGGTGATAAGATAGTATATATAAATGACCCCAAAAATTCTACAAAAGAACTTCAGCTGATAAACAACCTCAGCAAAGTGGCTTGGTATAAAATTAACTCTAAAAAATCAGTAGATTTCCTTTACACAAAGGATAAATGGGCTGAGAAAAAAATTAGTGAAACAACACCCTTAACAATAGTCACAAATACTATAATATATGTTGGTGTGACTCTAACCAAGCAACTTCAAGACAAGACAAGAACTTGAAGTGTCTGAAGAGAACATCAGAAAATGGAAAGATCTCCCATGTTCATGAATAGGTATGATTAACATAATGAGAATAGCCATCTTATGAAAAGTAATAAACAGATTCAATGCAATCCCCATTAAATTCCAAGATATTTTTTTTACAACCCTTGAAAGAATAATTCTTAATTTCATATGGAAAAACAAAATTCCACTATAAATAATACAATCTTGAACAATAAAAGAACTTCTGGAAAAATCACTATTGCTGACTTCAAACTGTATTGCAGAGTAATAATAATACAGGCTGCATGGTATTTGTACAGAAACAGACAGATTGATCAATGGAACAGAATCAAAGACCCAGAAATAAGCCCACATACCTATGGATACTTGATCTTTGACAAAGAAGCCAAAACCATACAATGGAAAAAATAAAGCATCTTCAACAAATGATTCTTGTCTTACTGGATATCTGCCTGTGGAAGAATAAAAATTGATCCATATTTATTACCCTGTACAAAACTCAAGTCCAGATGGGTCAAGGACTTAAACTTAAAACTGAATACACTATATTTAATGGAAGACAAAGTAGGAAATACATTTGAACATATTGATACAAGAGACAATTTCCTAAAGAGAACATCAATGACCCAGGTTCTAAGATTAACAATTAATAAAGGAGACCTCATGAGACTGAAAAGCTTCTGTAATGCAAAGCACACTGTCAATAGGACAAAATGGCAGCCTACATATTAGGAATGTATCTTCACCACCCCTACATCCTTCAGAGGGCTAAAATTAAAAATATAAAAAGAATTCTAGAAGTCATACTCTAACAAACCAACAAAAAATAAAAATGGAGTAAAGAAATAAACCGAATTCTCAACAGTAGAATATCAAATGGCTTCAAAACAAAGAAATATTTTAACATCCTTAGTCATCAGGAAAATACAAATCAAAATGACCCTGAGATATGAACTTACACTCATCTGAATGACTGATATCAAAAGATATCAAGGACTATACATGCTGGTGAAGATACAGCGAAAGGGAACATTCCTCCATTGCTAGTGGGATTGCAATCTTATACAACTACTCTGGAAATCAGTCTGTAGGTTTGCCAGAAAATTGAAAATAGTTCATTGTGAAGAGCCAGCTATACCACTCTAGGCATATACCTAAAAGATACTCCACCATACCACAAGGATATATGCTCCAATATGTTCATAGCATCTTTGTTCATAAAAGCCAGATATAGTAAACAACCTAATTGTGTCTCATATGAAGTATGGTTATAGAAAATATGGTGCTGATCAAATTTAATGGATCCACATGGAAGAATCCAAATATATTTATACTTCTCATACTGTAGAACACTCAACATCAAATGGATTAGAGATCTCATCATAAGGCCAGATACACTTAACCTGACAGTAGAGAAAGTAGGTAATAACTTTGAACTCATGGGCACAGGAAATGACTTGTTGAATATAACACTATTAATACAGGCATTAAGATCAACAATTAATAATCTACACTTCATGAAACAGAAAAGCTTCTACATGGCAAAGGACACCATCATTTGGACAAAGTGGCAGCTTACAAAGTGAATTAAAATTCTTACCAACTCCACATCTGATACTGGACTAATATAAAACATATATAAAGAAATCAAACTAAAAGAAACAAAGCATAAGAAACAACAACAACAACAAAACTCAACCCCCTGACATTAAAAAACCATATAACCCAATTAAAAATGACATACATCTCTCTACCTAATTCTCAGAAGAGGAAATTCAAATGGCTGAGAAAGATGTAAATAAATGTTCAATGTTCTTAAACATCAGGGGAATGTAAATCATGACTATTTTGAGATATCTTCTTATACTTATGAGAATGGCTGGGATCAACAAAACAAATGGCAGCTCATTGTGGTAAGAATATGTAGTAAGGGGTACAGTAATCCATTGCAGTTTGGGATGAAAATTTATTTAGTCACTATAGAAATCAATGTGGTGGTTAATCAGAAAGACAGAAATTAGTCTACCTCAAAATCCAGCTATATCACTCCTGGTCTTATTTCCAAAGGACATTTATATTAATTAAGAGACACTGTTTAACAATGTTTATTTTCACTCCAGTCATAATACCTTAAAATTAGAATCAATCTAGATGTCCACCAATGGATGAATAGCTAAAGATAATATATATTTACATAATGGAATTTTACTCAGAAATTAATAATGAACTTTCTAGGTAAATGGATGAAGTAGAAAATAATCAAACTGTGTGAATTATCTCAGACTCTAAAAGATAAATATGATGCTTATTCAATTATATGTGGAGGATTATCTGTTAAGTTAATGATAATAAAACTACACTTATTTAATCACAGAGGATGGGTAGAAAATAAGGGACTAGGAGGGCAATGATGGATCTCCACAGGAAGGAGCAATAAATTAGATAGTCATGGATGGACAGGGATCCTGGGTAGAAGGCAGGTAGCTTGAAATGACATGGTCAACATGGGGGAGGGCAGGAAGAAGAAGGGGATATAATAAGGGATAGATAAAATCATGGTCCATTTTATTGGTTGAATAATAACCTCATACAAAAGAAGTTTAATATAAAATATACATATATGAAGGCAACATAAATGAAATCTTCAAATAAGATGAGGTCAGGCCCCAACTGCACATCCCTCCTAAACAGTTTAAGCTGCCCTTAGCTGAAATGGATAACATCTATTTGGATTGTTGACCAAAGAGAATCCATAGGAACCTACAAAAATAATCTAGACTATTCCCAAGACTTCTGATTGTTCTCTACAAATTGAAGGCAAGGAACTACTGTAGAAGACAACATCTAGTAACTCATTGAGTACAGAGAAGTGAGAACTAGAATGCTTACACATATTAACTAGTATTTTTGTTGCTTGGGAGTACTCTTCATGCTACTAAAGGAGACAGGTAAAAACCAACTCAAGCTTTGACCCCTTAGATCAAAGAGTTAGCTGCCTGTAAACTATTCTAGTGTAATGGGAGCACAAACTTTGTAGGAGTAACTAACCAATATTTGATCTGAGCTAAGGTCCATTCAGTGAAATGGAATCCATACACTAAGTTTATTGGGTGGCCAAGAACCTGAAAATAGATAGGCCAGGGAGTTAAGAGAAAACCAAATACTATTGTTCTGTTAAAGTAATGTAGTATCAAAATCAGTTTTAATGACATTCTGCTATATTTGTAGATGAATGTCATGCTCAGTTATCATCAGAGAAGTTTTCCCAGATGTAGACAGTAACAAATACAAAGTCCAACAGCCAGATTGTTTACAGAAAATGAGAAGCCTTTTGATCACATAGAGCTAAAGTGAATGTCTCCATCAAATCCTTCCCTCAAGGCTCAGAGAACCCTGCAGGAAAAGGATGCAGAAATAGTATAAGAGCCAAGAGATGGAGGACACCAAGAAAAGTAGAGCTGTCTACATCAACAGAATCAATGTAAATAGGAACCCAGAGAGACTAAGGCAGCAGTCACAGAGCCTACATGGCTCTGCCCCTCATGGGGTGCTTGAGCTTTTAAGAGAAATGGAAATATACTCTATCTGTTACCAGGAAGCTATCTCCAACTGATAGCTAAATAAGTGGAAATTTACTTTTCTACCAGGAAGATTTGCTGTGGAAATAAACCACTCTTAAGGGTAGGCCATATTCCCTGCAGTAGCTGGTCAACAAAGGAACTCAATATCATATTTGAAAGTTCACTGGTTAGTGATGTTAAGTCAAAACATTTTATTTTTCGTCTTCTTTACGGGATCTTTGTCTATATGTCATAGGTTTCTCATTTTGAGACTTTTTATGGAATTTCTCTGTGTGTGTGTGTGTTTGTGTGTGTGTGTGTGTATGTTTGTTTGTTTGTATGTGTGTTCTCATTTGGTTATTTTGTCATATTCCAATTTCTTTATAATTAAATAAATTATTTTTGTTTTATAATTATTCCTTAAGTGATTTTTTTGGGGGGGTGAGACGAGGAAGGAAGTTACTGTGGATCTGAGCAGAGGGGCAGAGGAGCTGAGAAAAATAGGAGGGCAAAACATAATCAAAATATATTGTATGAAAAACATATTTTCAACAGTAGTCAAACCTGATTATTATCCATGGAATATAGGTGGTTTTGTTCTTTTGAAAAAATGCAACAAATTAGTTCTTTAAAAGGCATATTACAGAAGAAAGATTTATGTAGTCAATCCTCAAAAGTCTGACTGAGGTATTCAGGACTTCTTGGGCAGCAAGTATGGATAGAATAGTGAAGGGTGTCTGAGGATCCTACCTAAACACATTGAGAGAGTCCAGAGAATTGAAAACACCTTATGTTAGTTAGGCAGGTTGTCTTGATGGATTTGATGGTAAATGTTTTTAGACCCTTTCTCTTGAGAGGGGTATTCTAGATACAATTAAGCCACATCTGGAACATACAGATTTGACAGTACAAGTATGTATCTTGTGAGTCAAGTCTTTGTTGTTCAGAAAGGGTTGACTTCTTGTATTATCTTTAATTTGTTCCATCAAGAAACATCAGCACATTGCCAAGCAATTCCTTATGATATTATTTTCCTCTCTTCTTTTGGCTAAGTATGAGGTTTTGAGAGTTTCTGAGCTCCAGACTCCCTTATTGTTCTTGTGCTGCTGTTTTCATGGTCTGTGGTGCTTGGGATAGAGTTCTCCTCAGAATGTTGCATCATATTATAAATTCCATTGTAATCTTCTAGGCACTCTGTTGCTAGGCAGGCTAAGAGTAGACTTCCTCAAGAGTGGCTAGAATGGAAATGCAGATTCATGGTTTTTAACGGTCCTTTTAGTAGTTCAGAGTAGTTCAAGACCTCAATTTAGGTCAGATTGGACCCTTGGCCAACACACACACACACACACACACACACACACACACACACACACACAAACTTATGTTATTGAAATAGGAAGATTTGGTGTTACTTAAGAGCACAGGCATAGACATTTCACCAAAAATCATTTTATCAACACAAATTTTTAAGCATGGTGACTAAGAAATTATTGAAATGAATGAACAGAATGACAGAGGAAAGAATAATACAAACCTATATATTTGGGTATGGGATGGTCTATGAAGAGTTTTATTTACGCCTTAGCATTAGTATTTATATCCTGTGGAGAGTCTGAAGTTACAACTCAGACAGTTCTTTATAAGCATCCCTATGTTGGATAAATAATACTATAGGGTGGATCAGGAGGTTTTGTTTGCTCTAGGTAGGAAAAATAGCTGGTAAGGTAGAACTAGATGCTGCTATGCTTAACATGTGGTTCAGTGAATGTCCTTTACCTGTACTGGGTATCTGTGGTGAGATTCCTAAAATACTGCAAGATTATATTTGGAAAAAATGCTTCTAATTGTGCTAAATTCCTGAATCTCAGCTGTCAAGAATTTATAACCCAGATGCCCCTCAACAGAGGAATGGATACAGAAATGTGGTACATTTACACAATGGAGTACTACTCAGCTATTAAAAACAATGAATTTATGAAATTCTTAGGGAAATGGATGGATCTGGAGAATATCATCCTGAGTGAGGTAACCCAATCACAAAAGAACACACATGGTATGCACTCTCTGATAAGTAGACATTAGCCCAGAAGCTGGGAATACACAAAATGTAATCCACAAACCACAAAAAAAAAAAAAAAAAAAAAAAAAACAAAACAAAATAAAACAAAACAAAAACTCAAGAAGAAGGAAAACCAAAATGTGGATACTTCGTTCCTTCTTAGAAAGGAAGACAAAATACCCGTGGAAGGAGTTGCAGAGACGAAGTATGGAGCAGAGACTGAAGGAAGGACAATCCAGAGACTGCTCCACCTGGGAATTCTCCCATGTTTAATCACCAAACCCAGACACTATTGTGGATGCCAGCAAGTGCTGGCTGACCAGAGCCTAATATAGCTGTCTCCTGAGAGGCTCTGACAGTGCCCGACTGATACAGAAGTAGAGTCTCAAAGCCATCCATTGGACTGAGCACAGAATTCCTAATGAAGGAGCTAAAGAAAGGACCCAAGGAGCTGAAGGGTTTGCAGCTCCTTAGGACTAACAACAATATAAACTAACTAGTACCTTTAGAGCTCCCAGGGACTAAACCACCAACCAATGAGTACACATGGTGGGACTCATGGCTCTAGCAGCATATGTGTACCAGAGGATGGCCTAGTCAGTCATCAATGGGAGGAGAGGCCCTTGGTCCTGTGAAGGTTCTATGCCCCAGTGTAGGGGAACACCAGGGCTATAAAACGGGAAAAGGTGGGTTGCTGAACAGGGGAAGGGGGAGGGAACAGTTTTTTTTTCTTTTTTCTTTTTTTTGAAACTGGAAAAGGAGATATTATTAAAAATGTTAATAAAGAAAATATCTAATAATTTTAAAAAAGAATTTTCAAACACACCCTGCATCACAAGCTCTATGCCTTCCTGTATTACCATGTTTCCCTAGCTTTCTCCCTGCTTTGACTGCGGATGTCTTTTAACCATGAAGATTTTAGATCATGATGATAGATATTGATGATATCAAATTGGAGCAAATACAAAGATATTCCATTGCCTTAGAGTCCAAGGATTAAACTCTGAATGACACTTGTTTGAATCCCAGACTGTATTCATTTTAAATTTGTCAAATTATCTTTTCCTACTAACATTGCCCCATAGTATCATCATTCTTCATTTCATCCATAAGTCAGAAAAAAGTTAAATATTTTATTAACTTTGAGAAAGAAAGAAAATTACCAATAACTTATAATATCTGTTTAATGATGCACATGAACACAGTTCTGAAATAGTACTATGTGGCACATAATTATTAGAGATTACATGGTTGTGTTACACAGTCATTAGACTGTGGCATGAAACTGTTTGAAATTCAAATTTCCATGATTATCCAAAATTAATTTTTATCAATATGAAATTAAAATCTGCAAGCAGAATTATAGCAAAATGCTCATTGACAAGCTAATTTAAAACTCTCTTTAAATAGTTATCCTGTTTATCTCAGTATTTAAGAAATGTGAGAGACATTGATAAATTCCCCATAATATTTCAGTTAATAAAGCATTTTTCTTTTATGTACATTAGTGAAATAGCAGCTGATTTTAGTTTCTTTTTCTGGTAGTGATAAAGATTTATATTATATTTTTAGTGAATTTCTTGATAGTTTTAGATATGAAAATAAGACATCATTTCTAAGGATTCAGAAAATTAAAATCAAATCCTTTATTTTGAAAAGGCTATTTACAAATAAAACAATAATATATTATATTCAAATACCTAGCTTTCTCTTTTTCTATCTCTATCTCTATCTATCTATCTATCTATCTATCTATCTATCTATCTATCTATCTATGGGTTAATTTTGCACTAGAAGGCTATTTGCATGGTTGCTATTCTGAATCAGGCTCAAGTTGTGATTTAATGTTTATAATTATGGATGTGATTTTTTAAAAAATTAATATCTTCTTAGTAAATAAAGTTCAATTGCTTTCTGGATTCACTTTTTGTAAATATTTACTTGACAGACTTTGGAATTCTGTATTGCCCATTTCTGTTACAAATACTTACCCTTCAGAATTTTCTATTTTATTCTCAGTCATCTCAAAACAAAATACTTTATATCAAAATAATTGTTTATTTTTAATTTAGCTTGTCTTAGATTTATTAGAAATATTGTTATCAAACAAAAAAGTGACTGGCTATGGTAGAAACAATGTTATATCAAATTTTGTATAAACCTTTGGAATGAATGGCTTAGCACAACATGGGAAAGTGTTTCAAATCATATGCATTAACCTCCATTATGTTTATTTGCTCATTTGAAAGGTAAAGTTAGATGAGAAACTGACATGTAACATGCACTAAAACATGAGAAAGTTCTAAGCACTTGCTTACTAAATCACATGACTACACTTTAGAAGACAAGTTTTAGTATTAAATATAAGTATTCTTTCTACTTATTACTGTATATGAATACATACAAAATTATAGTAGTCACGTGTTTTATAGTTTATAGTAGTCACATGTTATCTTTTACTGTTCAAATATATTCCAGAAGTTAAACAATTACATATGCATCTTAGTATATTCATTTCTTACTTTCTCATAACTCCTCTAATTCTTTCATTTTAATTTTTCTAAATTGTACATTAATGATATTTTGTTAATATTTTTCTCCTTCTCGCACCTCAAATCAAGAAGCCATTTCCATTGACACTTGGTAGAAGATAGATCTCGATGGAGAGGTACTGCTTTATAGACACACACTTCTAGTACTTTTATGTTATGCAGACGTTGAAAATTCATGGTAGTGGTTATTTTGTTAATTAGTTTTGCTGACTCAGAACACATGGAACACAATTTCTAAAGTTTGATTTTCTCTCTATTTTAACTCACTTGCCTATATGCATGCAGCTTTGATCATTGAATTTTATCTTAAATTATATGTGAACAAAAAGGACATAATTTCTATATGAGAATGTAACAGAGATGGGAAACATCTATGCAACAGATCAAAGCCATTAGGAAAAGCTATGGTGGTCCTCCATACATCTCTAAATGAGAAATATCTAGAATTCATTAGCCATTTCCATGATATGTTTTAAGAATATGCTTTCTTCATAGAAACATGCATTTGTAAATAGTGGATACATAATATATTTTAGTAGGGGTAGATTTTGACCATTTGGATTTTAAAATATCTAAATTATAACCAAAGAAAATATTCAAGGCAAAACAGTGATAAATAAAAAAATTTTGCATCACCAATCAGAATAACTACATGTGAACTCTCTGCCTGCATGAGCTACATTTAAGTCACTTCTTACATACTGAACTACTTTTCATAATAACTCCATAAGAACTTCCCGGAGTGATGATTTAATCACTAAGTGATGTTTCTAAAGGTCACAGAGATATTGTAGATTATGTAATTTCTAAACTTTCCCTGACTGCTCATCTGTTCACTCAAATCTGTTAAGGGCACTTCTCCAGATCCATATTAGCAATACATCTGCTACACTTGATCAGGTCGGAACAGAACAGAAGTAAACACCAGATATTTGCCCAAGGCAGATTGATTTTAATTTATTTTGGAAAAGATGGTCAGTTTATGATGTTCTAGAAAATGACTGTCTCTCCAAACACAGGTTATAATTTTAATGTTGATTGAAAATCAGTCACTGGAGTGGATAAAATTCTCTTTTACAAATAATTGAAAACAGGAAGAAGCCAAGAAATTAAAATTCTCTTATTGCTTGATGGTATAAGCTACCTTTATTTTAAAATATATTTTATGTGTTTGGTGTTTTGCCTGCATGTATATGTACCATGTGTTTGCCTGTATCTAGAAAGAATATGTTGCACTCCATGTACCTAGAGTTACAGATGGTGGTAAACTGTCATGATCATGCAGTGAACCAGGTCTTCTGAAAGAGCAGCAATTTAACCTGTAAGCCAAGTGTTCCCGCTCAGTATAGACTATCTTTATGTAACACAACTATTGAAGGGGTAAGGAAAATACAAAGTAAACACACTTTCTATTTTCTATAGGACCCCATTTTGGTTCCCAATATGCAAGTCTAATGACTCACAACTGCCTATAATGCCATCTTCAGGGTAACTGATGCCCACTCCTTTTGTCCTGTGCAGATGTAAACATACATATTGGAATGCAAGGCTATTAACACATCACTGTTCTTATAGTAATCTCATTAAAATACACTTTTGTACATAGTCTTAATTTCCACATGATTGTTATAGTTCTGAGGAGGATATGAAAGAGATATGAAATTGTTGTGTACTGGTGATGGCTTTTCACTGAACGTTTAAGTCTTTTTAAAATTTGTTTCTATATATTTTTGATACTATGAATTATGTAGATAAAAAATATCTCAGAACTTCCCCTGAAAACAAACTGACTGATTAACTACACGAGAAGTTACATTAACTATAGATTAAAATCATTCTGTGTATATCTCATGTGTATACATGAAGCAGTACTATAGATCAGTAAAGTCAATACCTAACGTCAGTCCCATTTTAGAGACGGAATTGCTTCTCTATTTACAGTCTTTTTTTTCATCCTCCTCCTTTCTGGCCTTCCCCAGTGTCTAAGTCTCTGCTTTAATGGACCACAGTGGAGTAGCCTAAGTAATATACCTCATTGTAAAACAAAACTATAAGTTCTGGCTCATTTTTAATCTAAAAATAAACATCAAATAATTTGCTTTGTTAAATATACAACTGCCCTCATTTTTTATCTCGGTAATACATCAAGATTTATCATCTGTTTATGGGATACAGAACAGAGTGAAAAATTCTTGCACTTTCAGAATACTGTCAAGGTAGTGAACCCTCAATTTGTATTCAGAATACGGACAGGTACAAAATTAAATTTATAATTTCCCCAGGTCTCAGTATAACTAGTAGCCATCCACACATAACTAAAATCCACACATTATTAGTCCTGTAAGATATTCAGTCTAAGGTAGTTTCTGATAAGCAACTATGGAATAGAAAACCTGGTAATATTAACTTACTCACCTCTGACAATTCTGATGAGTCATTTAGTTCATTTGGATGGTTAAAGCATGTGTTCACAGAAGTCTTAATAAAGACATCATTAGAATACACTTAAGTTTTGCATTTGAGCCTAGTTTTAGGTGGTATATAGAAATATTACACTCAGTAATTTTAAATTTTATAAAAACAGTTAGTTTGATACTTTTGGTTTTTAATTAAATCATTATTGGCTGAAGAGATGGATAAAGTGCTTACTGTGCAAATGTGCTGCCTGGAGCTCAGATATCCAGGACTCTGAAGCAGCTAGTTGAGGCTTAGAAGCCTATATACATTCCCCATGCTTTGGAGGACTAGAGAAACTGACTAGAGACTTTACCTGAATAAGTGAGTTCTGGGTTTAGCTCTGGGTTTGCTTCCATAAATAAATCAAAGAGCCATTTAAAACTCTAGAACATCAAACTTCAGCCCCCATTTGCATGTGAAAATACATGTGTCTACATCTTCATGTGTGAGAAAATGCAAATTCACTCTCACCATACACATACTTCTTCCCAAGCAGTAAAAATAGGTCATCCCAGCACTTGGGAGGCAGAGGCAGGCAGATTTCTGAGTTTGAGCCCAGCCTGGTCTACAGAGTGAGTTGCAGGACAACCAGGGTTATACAGAGAAACCCTGCCTCGAAAAAAAAAAAAACAACAACAAACAAACAAAAGAATCTCTAACTAGTAGTTATTGAACACTAAATATCACTAACTCATAACATTAATGAATATAGAAAATTACATATTTCAAGTAATTGAGACCTGTTACTGAAATTTTTTACTAAACATATAAATCATATTGATATACATAATGCCCATTAGTGTTCTGGCAGTTCACCTCAAATTCTTCAAAGTTCAAAAATGTTTCAAAGTTACAGTTAGATCACAATAAGCTCTAATGATCTAATATGCACTAGGATAGTAATGAAAAATGACATATTCTGAGCATCTCAAAAGGCTATAAAGAAGTTTTTGAATATGTCATTGATTACTGCATACATCTTTGAAAATTATGCAGAATGACATAATAGTAAGATATAAAAGAAAGATAATTGGCACATATTAGCGTGAATCTGTACAAACTCAAGGAAATATTCTGTTTTGACCCTAGAGGAAGGCAAAGCACATCTGCTGCAAACATCAGCATATATTTAATAAATAAACTATAAATCTGTTACAATATTGAAAAAATGAAAATATAAATATTTAATGAAAACAACTTTGCATACATTACACATCCACAGACACTTTTAAACACAAAGCTTTATGAGAGGGCTTCTTTCCTGTACATGTCTCTTACATGCTTATCTGTGTATGGAAACGTCGTATGTCTCTGTATCTTTATATGATTCTTATGGTTTTTTTGTCCTATTCTAGTTTTTGTTTGTGTTATTGTATCTTACACATCGTTATTTTTAATTCTCAATTTCTCTTCTAAGAGAGAGAGAAAGACAGAGAGAAAGACAGACAGAAATAGAGAGACTCAGAGAGAGACACAGAGAGACAGAGACAGAGAGACAAAGACAAAGGTTTTGGTTGGCAAGGTTCTCAGTGGACATGTCTAGAAAAAAATCACAATTAAAACATATTACATGGGAAATTTTATTTTCAACAAATAACTAAAACACTTTTGTCAAAAGCTCTGGAACCAAAGAGAATCATAACAATTATTGCTTAGCAGGACTGATATAGGTTTGTAAGTGAATAAATTAAAAGAAAAGCAAAACAGAAAGAAAACAAAAAAAATTCATAGTTGTAAGTTTCACTTATGACCAATCAGATTAAAAGTCAATTAACCCTATTCTGTCTAGCTAGCCAAAATAACTTGAGTCAGAATCAATCACCAAGCAGTCCTTCCTCCACCTGCACAGGACTTCATTGTGCTTTTCACCTATATATCATGGTCCTAGAAAATATTCGTGGCTTCAGTGCATTTCAGAGTCTGTTCTGCAGCCCTGATGAATCAGTCTTGGGATGTATGTTTAATAAATCAGCCCTGTTTTACTGAAAAAAGAAAGAAAGAGAAGAAAAAAGAAACACCACAGGAAATAGACAACTGTGTTTAGTTTGTTAATAATCTATTTCTATTGAAATAGTTTTTTCTCTCATTCAATATATCCCAGAGATTTTCCTTTTTTCACTTCTCCTAGCTCCAGCTCACCTTTTCTCTCTCACAGAACCACTCACTATCCATTTCCTTTTCAGAAAATAAATGTAGGCTTCCAAGAAATGACAACCAAATAGGACAAACAAGATACAATATGACAAGGCCTTGTTAAAATATAAGAAAATAAAATATAAAAAAGTATAGAAAATAAAATTGTATTGGTAGTAGAAATATACAGGAAGCAATCATGAGATTCTTGTACTCTCTCTAATGGATCCTTAGGGTAAAGTAAAAGTAGAAAATGGAAGATTTCCAGCATTTAGCTTCTGAGATAAAATGGGAACTTGCTTGAAAATATTCGAAGACACTTATGAGATGCACCTTAAATTTCTATATTGAAAAAGATTGACTATGACAATAGGGAGTAAGCTTCTGGTTTTAGTCAAACAGAAGACAGAAACAGCTGAATAAAGTTCAAAATTATTCTTGAAATGAAGCATTAGTTTTAGGAGGTAATACAAGGAGGGAAGGCTGCTGATATCCTGGAGGTACCTCTTCTTCCAATACGAAATCAAATACAGTGCTTCCCACACTAGGAAAGATTAGCTAAAATGAACACTCTATACTGTGTCCTCTTTCTCTTTGACACTATGTACAAGAGAAGGATATTGAAGCTAAGCTTTTGTTCTCCTGGAGTTTGAATAATTTCATTATTAGAGGTCTGCTCTGTCTGTTCTCTAGTCAGGACACCTAGATACCTGGTTATAGATAGTGACCACTTTGAGATAGTTTCAAGACTCTGCCTTTAACAGATTGTGTGTGTGTGTGTGTGTGTGTGTGTGTGTGTGTGTGTGTGTGTGTGGTGTGTGTCTGTGTGTATAAATTTGTTACATAGGCTTAGATGGATGTGGTCTGTGTTATGTTTGTGTTTATGGCTGATAATGTGAGTGACTATACCAGCAGAGCTCAGAGGACAATACTCAGCAATCAATTTTCTCCCTCCATCCTTGTACCCAGGGATTGAACACAAGTTCTCAGGACTGAGAAGCAAATATATTCTTACCTGAACCATTTTCTGGGCCAACACTTTGATCTCAGTGTTCTCACGTTCAGGCTTGTGATATGGTTGCATGCTTATTGCATATTGGGGACACACATTTTCAACTTTCACAAAAGTCTGATTCTCCTTATCTCTCAAATTTGGAAAAATAATGTAACTGTTCATTTTCTTAAAACTTCTCCCTTCATTTTGTTTTTGAGTTGCTTAAACTTGTAACTTTAAAAATTTAGAGAACTCTCTGCAAGGGAAAGGCCTATCAGCAGCACTCAACAAACAAATGGGGTTTGTCACAGAACAAATCTTCTTAATAAAATAACCCCCCCATATGCACACAAGGAGTCACCAACTACACAGACAAACCTCATCTCCTCTTAGCTCTTCACAGACACAGCAATGTTGTATAAAATAGCTGCAGTATTATTCCTAAATTAAAAATCATTAATGAAAAATTTTAATGGATTTTTATTCAATCATAAGTGTTTTTTCCACTGATGCCTAAAATCTTCCCTCAACACCAGAAATACAAAGACATCCAATCTGAATTAAATTATCAGCTATCCATAGCCTTTGTTAGCTTTATTTTCTCTTCCTATTGATTTTTGCACACTGAGTCATAATTATTCTCACTCATATACAAATACAGAATATACTTAGTGGAGAATTTAACAAAATCAAGAAAAATAAAAGGTGTGAAAAAATAAAATTTAATATTGGTAATTAATCTTGTTTATAGTTATTCCAAATTTATAGGGGAACTTTAATTGCCATACTCATTATTTAAAGAAAAAGTAGATATTTATATAAAGTGTGAATATTGATCTGTGATTTGTCAGAGAGCCTATTTTTGATCCCTTATTCATACAGTGGAATCATAATTTTCATGTATTTTAAGCATTATCTTGGAAGTTCAATTTGTTTTTGTCTGCTTAACATAGTGCATAAGAATTATTCTATGTCTTCTCAGCTATATTATCTCCTTGTAAGGAAATTTAATCAAGAGAAATTAGCCTAAGCTTTGTATAGTCCAAAATCTCTATGGGCTTTAATAACCACCGCACTAAAAGAGCATTTATTTTGATATACAGAAGAAAACACAGTGATCATTGCATAAAGTCAAAGGAGAATTAAATATAACTTTGTTCTAACTCTTAAAATGATCCCCAAAGGCAAAAGTGCCATTTTCTGTCAAGCACAGCTCGATTGATAGTTCACTCTTCATTCAGCACAAATGCCTCTTTTAAAATGATTCAATCCCTCTGCTACCTCATCTTCCTTGGTCAGGCAGGAGTCATTGGAAGAGAAGATTGGCCTATTATCCCTCCACTCTGTCAGAAACAGCAGCAGTTACAGCTATGATTCTTTCATCTACCTCCAGTTCACTGCCCCATAAAACATACAAATTATGCTGTATGGAATTAATTGTGCCTTGAGGGAAGTAAAAGCAAATAAGGTAGGTAGTTAAGTAGCATGCTGGTATACGCTAATGTCTCTTCTATATATGTGCTCTAGGTTTGAAGAGGAGAGAAGTGAGTTGTTGTATAAGCATTGTTATTTAAAATTATTGTTCACTCCTTTAAGATTGGTTTGAATATTCTTATATTAAACACTTTAGCAGATGTCACAGAATGACTCCTGCTAAATTTGCTTAATGTTTTATGAATTAAAAACAAGTTTATTAGGATTTTTCTCTCTGAACAATTATCTTTCAAATATAGAGACAAGTTCTTAAAAATAATTAAAAGTAACCTTAATTACTTTTTAATTTTCATTTCAATTATTGAGAGTATGATTTTGTTATGTCATGTATGTTCATGATTTACAAGTTCATATCAGACTTCATACATACTCTGTCCATGACTGTACAAGTTTGGAAAGCAGATAGAATAAACATTATCCTGTGTGACATTCCAATTTCATGGCATTTCTGTTCTTGCCAATTACAGAGTGAAAAAGGAAACTGTGTAAGCATATATCTGTCAGAATTTTAAAGTGTTTTTCAAATCCAATTCTTGGGAAATGGCGATAAACCACAGATTTTCTCTTTAAAAACATATACTAAAAATAATTGCATTTAGCTATTTGAGAACTTAGTAAAAATCTCATTTGTGCATTTTTATCATTTCTATAGATTAGTCATGTGAATCTATTATGAAAATTTAATATTAACCAATAATTGCTATGGCCTAAAAGAAATACAGGGACAAAGAGTGGAGCAGAGATTGTATTAAAGGCCATCCAGAGACTGCACCACCTAGGGATCCATCCAATCTGCAGACACCAAACCCAGACACTATTGCTGATGCCAAGAAGCACTTGCTGACAGAAGCCTGGAATAGCTGTCCTCTGAGAGGCTCTACTAGAGCCTAACCAATACAGACTCAGATGCTCACAGCATCTGAGCATGGGGATCACAATGGAAGAGTTAGTGGAACAACCGAAGGAGATGATGGGGTTTGGAACCCCATAGGAAGAACAACACCATCAACCAACCAGACCCCTGTCCCCAGAGTTTCCAGGCACTAAACCACCAACTAAAGAGTACACATGGAGGGACTCATGGCTCAAGCTGCATATGTAGCAGAGGATGGCCTTGTCTGGCATCAATGGGAGGGGAAGACCTTGGTCCTACTGAGGCTTGATCCCTCAGCATAAGGGAATATTAGGGAGGTGAGGCATGAGTGAATGGGTGGGGGAGCACCCTCATTGAAGCAGGAGGAAAGGAGGATGGGATAAGAGGTTTTCGAAGGGGAAACTAGGAAGGGGGATAACATTTGAAATGCCAAATAAATTAAATAACCAATAAAATAAAATAAAAAGAAAAATAAGAACCAATCCAACCATAAAAAATAAAATAAATAAAAAAGAATGTGGTATCCTGTTTCTCAAAACTGTAGTCCTGTAGATGAATAAATATAAAAGGAATACTGTGCCCAGATGAAAATTACAATTTGGGAAATGGCCTCACAAGTCCAAGAAGGGGAGTTCTATAGTATCTGTGAATAGTTTCTTGGAAAACAAAAGCCTCCTCTTAAATCAGAAGCTTCAAAATGAGCCATTAGTAGTTATTGTAGTTTAGACACACCACCTGTAAGCATTTGACCTTGAATCCAGAATAGAGGTCATATGTTATTCAACTCAGTGTTAGCCCACTAAACTTACAATGTATTGTTTTAACAAGATGATTCTTTCTTTTCACAGCACACTGTAAAATCTCACACTGTCTACATCATCAGGCTTCCAGAATAAGTCAGGGAAGGAAGGCTAAACTCTTGCAAATCAGAGAATCCTTCTTTGGATGAGTTATATATTCAAATTATATATTCACATTTCAAAATGAATATTCTCTTGTCTAAAATCTTTTTTTGACATTCCAGTCCTTATCTTACTCCCCTTCTGCCCTCAGACAGTTCCTCATCCCATTCCTCCTCACCCTTCTCAAAGAGGATGTCTCGACCACTACAACCCAACCCAACCCAGGCAGGCCTCTCCACTCCTTGGTGTCCCAAGTATCTCAAGGATTAGGTGCATATTCACTTACTGAGGCCAGATGAGGCAGTCCTCTGCTGTATATGTGTCTGGGACCTAATACCAGCTCATGTATGCTGCCTGGTAGTTGGCTCAGTATCTGGGAGATCTCAGGGTCCAGGGTAGTTGAGGCTGCTGGCCTTCCTACAGGGTTGTACTATTCCTCAACTTCTACTAGTCTTTCCCTAATTTGACCAAAGGAGTCCCGGGCTTCAGTTCAGTTGATGAATGTAAGCATTTGCTGTCTCAGTCAGCTGCTTGTTGGGCCTCTTATGCTAGGTTCCTATATGTAAGCACAACACAGCAACAGTTATAATGTCAGGCCTTGGAGCCTCTCCTTGAGCTGGATCACAATTTACGCCTGTCACTGGACAGTCCTGAGAGAGTCCTCAGTCTCTTCTCTATTTTCACTCTGCAGTTCACTTAGACAGGAACAATTCTGAGTCAGAGTTTTTGACTGTGGGATGGCCATCCATCCCTCCAATTCATGCCCTGCCTTTCCACTTCAGATATACTCTACAAGTTCCCTCTCCCTACTGTTGGGCATTTAATCCAAGGTCTCTTCCTTTGAGTCCCGAGATTTTTCTCACCTCACTGTTCTCTGGAACATTCTAGAGGATTCCCCCACTTCCCACTCCCAAGGATGCCTGTTTCCATCCATTCTCCTGGTTCTCAAAGATTCTCTTCTGTTTTCCCCAAATAACTGCACATGTTCCCCTTTTCCCCTCCCCCTGCCTTCTCCCATGGAAGTCCCACCCTCCCTCCTTCACCCACCCCACCCCTGCCCTGTAATTGGTGTCTTCTCACTCACAAGTGGGACTGAAACATCCTTACTTGGGCCCTTAAGACAGGCCAATGTCAGGGATACTATGTTAAGATTCAAAAAACATAGCATGTGTCAATAATTTCACATATTTTCTCAGTCTTTAACAGCTCCAAGACAGCAAACATTATAGAAATACGTAAGATTTTATGGCAGAAGTTATTATAGAATTAGGAAAATGTTGAAATACATATTATATATCGTATATCATATATTGTATATCATATATTGAATATCTTATATTGTATATCTTATATTGTATATCATACATCATATATCGTACACCATATATCATACATCATATTATACATTATACATTATATATTATATATTATGTTATTATGTATTGTATGTTATATATAAACAATAAAGTGTTAATAAATCTTTAAAATGTAAAGTCTGGTACAAGATACAATTGTTATGCATAAATAACTAGTTACCCCAAACATGAGAAAGTACATTGAGAGTTTCATTTTCAGATAAAATCACTGATTTATAAAGGGGCATCTTCGGTAGTAACAACAAACCATGCAGTGACAATTCAAGTTTGGCAGAATATACTCCAGCTGGAGGTGCACATGCAGCAATCGATATATCTCCACTCAGTGCTCTTATGTTGGACAATTTGTATTGACAATCAGGAACTACTAGATACATTTTTTGACATCACACAAATGACCTTGCTGGATATGAGAACTTCTTAGTGACAAAAATCCAGTGAGTAGAATCAATGAATATTCTAAGTTCTAGATGTACTCTTAGGAAAATATTCAACAAGGAGATCTGAGTTCCACCCAGCTAAAGTGTACTGTTAATTACATATATAATTCTTAGTATCACAAATTATCGTACATGCATTTTAAGGAAAATACACAGATGGTGCTCAATCCAATATAAAGTTATGTATTAAGAAAGCTCCTATAAATGATAGTGTCATTTAAAAATAGTTTTAATCCTCACATTACTCACAACACATGTAACTTAGGTCCACAGAACACAGCAAACTCCAAGGAATGCCACTTGTTTACCCCTGTGATGACACAAATGGCTTAAAGCTGTGGATCCTTGCTCGGCAGCAGACAGACCGACATAATGGACCCTGGACTGGTGGTAAATGCCTGTAATCCCAGAATTTTTGGAGGCAAAAGCAAGAGTTCAAGAGCATCCGTAGGTCCATAGATCTATCAGGGCTATAGGAGACTCTAAATGGAAAAAAAATGCAAAATAACAAGAAATTTATGGCTTCCCTCAAATGTATACTGCTGTCTCAAAGTCATGATTTCAAAATTCTTCTGTCAAAATATCACAAGTAGTAGAATATTGGTGTATATATAAATGTCTTAGTCAGGGTTTCTATTCCTGCACAAACATCATGATCAAGAACCAAGTTGGGGAGGAAAGGGTTTATTCAGCTTACTTCCACATTGCTGTTGATCACCAAAGGAAGTCAGGACTTGAACTCAAGCAGGTCAGAAAGCAGGAGCTGATGCAGAGGCCATGGAGGGGTGTTCCTTACTGGCTTTCTTCCCCTGCCTTGCTCAGCCTACTCTCTTATAGAACCCAAGACTTCCAGCTCAGGGATGGCACTACCTAAAAGGGGCCCTCCCCCCTTGATCACTAATTGAGAAAATTCCCCACAGCTGGATCTCACGGAGGCAATTCCCCAACTGAAGCTCCCTTCTCTATGATAACTCCAGCCTGTGTCAAGTTGACACACAAAACCAGCCAGTACAATAACATAGCCTAAGAAAACTTGAATGAATATTAAGGATAAGGAACAATAACAAGGCATTTTTCCACCCATATGATTTAATCTTATTTTAGAGAAATCTGTGGTGTGTTCTTGTTGATTATTTTTGAGAATTCCTCCTTGCCCCAGACATTACCGGTATACTATTGCATTGATTTTGGGGCTCATTTTAATTGTATTAGGTAAGACTATGTTTTCCTACATTACTGAACTTGTATGATTTATGCTAGAAAATACTAGCTCAACAAAATCCAGGATTATCAGTCTATGGTCTTCTGGGAATGCTTCTAGGATGTTAGCTTGATCACATTAATTGAGGTGAGATGACTCTTCCACTGTATGTAGCACCATTCCTTGGCTGCAACCTTAGACAATGTAAGTGGGAAAGTTTAGATGAACAGCAGAATGAAGGTATTCATCTTTCCTTCTTTCTGGACAGAAAATACAAATATCACCATCTTCTTCGACATCCTGGTGCCAGGACTTGCCCATATAATGGACTGTACCATTGAAATGTAAGGAACCAGAAACCCTTTCTCCTTTGAGTTACCTTTGTCCGACTACATCATAGCACCAAAAAAAGGAACTGTGATTATGTTTTACCTCATTTTCTATTTCTATCTATATTTTTAGGTTCCAACTCCAGTAGTCATGCAAAACACATTTTCCTACCTAAGATATCTCTTCTGATCTCTAAAAGCTATCAGCATTTTCACTTGGATGTTTGGTAAAATGACACTGAACCACATCCAAAGCATGTGAGAAAATGTATCTTTCTCTCATTTCCTTTATTATCATTCCTTTAGTAAATGATAAATTGTTTGTTCTCACTTCATTAGATTTTGTCTGTCTACCTACCTCTGCCCATAGCTACTGTCACAACTTATAAGAAATGTCTTTAATTTTTATCCATTTTAAAAATATCAGTACTTTTTTCTTTTTTTATTAGATATTCTATTTATTTACATTTCAAATGTTATTCTCTTTCCCAGTTTCTTCTCTATAAATCCCCTATCCCATCCTTCCTCCCCCTGCTTCAATGAGGGTGCTCCCCGACCCACCCATCCACTCCTGCCTCCTGCCCTGGCATTCCCCTACACTGGTGTATTGAGCCTTCCCGGGACCAAGGACCTCTCCTCCCATTGATGTATGACAAGGCTGTCCTCTTCTACATATACAGCTGAGGCCTTTGGTCCCTCTATGTGTACTCTTTGGTTGTTTAGTCCCTGTGAGCTCTGTGGGATCTGGTTGGTTGATATTGTTCTTTTTTCTATGGTTTGCAAACCCCTTCATCTCCTAAGTAGAGAATGAATATCTTATTTTCTGAACATAACAGAGCCAAGTGAGTGGAGTAAAATAATTTACCAGACTAAAAGTTCTAATAATTAATAAACACATGTAGAAAAGCAGCAAATAACTTCCAAGTAAAAGAGGAAGATAACCCCATAACCTGAAAGGAAATGATTCCATTATTTCTTTTGCTTGCTGTGCCATTTGAATTTTCTTGTACTTAGAGAGAGCTGAATGGGACAGTTCAATCTTTCAAGATAGTAAATACTATAATGTCGTTGTGGCTCCCTGATGCTGGGTATGTAGGTTGTAGTTCCAGAACTTAAGAAGTTAGGATTTCATTTTTCCCAGTGAGTCAGTGAGTAAGACTGAACTTTTAGAAAATGTGTGCTAGAGTGTATGAGGTTCTATTTTTTTCATTTTAGACTTTTTTTTTGTATTTTCACTCTACATTTACCATATGAATATAATTGCTTAATATGTCCCTAATGCTCTTTCATTACAGAAGGTATTAGTTGCCATAATAATGTGTTATAGAGTGTGGTCTTAGCATACCCTCATATCCTTCACTAGAGCTCAACTCAGGTCATTCCCTCATCTATCTTTCTCATAAACGTTTACTGTTTCACAACCATGTTTGTTTATCTCAGTGAATGTTTAAGTTGCTTAAAATGTGATTTGTGAAAACTGTATTTAAGCCACAGTCTTTATGTGAAATTGTAATGCCATAGTCTATGTAATTGATATTGCCATATTTACAGCATTGTAGCTGTCTTTTCCTCCATCAGTCCTGCATGCTCTGACACCATTTTGCTGCTGTTGTCCTTGTACAGGTCCTGTGGCTTAAATCACCTTTCACTTAACTCTCTTCCTCATGACTTAAAGTCCTTTTCTGAGATATGTCCCTCAGTCATCATTTTAATTTCCATATGTCATCATAGTTCTTGGAATGTAACAATTTCAAAATAAACATTTGCTTGGATGTAATATGGACTCCTGGACAGCCAGCATAAAAAGTGAGCAAAGGCAATGAATTATTTCAAAGCCTCCCTGGGTTCCTTCCCAAGATGATTCCTCAAACTAAGAAACAGAAAGAAATGAAATAAAATGAACATTTGCTGAATGAATCAGCCAGTGAATAAAAAATTTGGAACATACATAGTACACAAAGAGGGGTGGGTGGATGCCGGTTCTAGTGCATTGACTTGAGTCAAAACTTTTGTTTGTTTTAGTGACAATCATAAATCTGGAAGGTACAACCTGTCCTCAGATTATCACAGATGACAGCATGTTCCCAGCAGGATAAACAGCAGAAAAAGATTTAGGTATTGCAAAAAAGCCTATCACCTTTCATTTTATTTATTTATTTATTTATTTATTTATTTATTTATTTATTTTGATGATACATGAAAGCTCTAAAATTTCAGATGCTCTCGAGCACATCCAGGCATCCAGCAGGCTTGTAACTCAATTTCTTTATAACTGTTTTATTTACCTTCCCTCTCTTTACATTTTTTGATTTATTAGCTTCTTGATACTCACACAGAGAGGTAATGTAGGCATGCACACAGAAAGACTTTGGATTTTGTGTCAGTGCATCATTCTTGGATGCCCACTTATGACAGATTTTTAAGGCTTACCTAGCTGCTGTGTAGCATGTGGGACACTGCTTTTCTTTTAAGTTGTATCTCAGTAGGTTCTGGCTGATATATCACAGTAATAAAAAAGATGAAGATAATTTCATCCTTTTTAAAGGTACTGCTACTAAAGTGATGCGCATTATTCTTCAATTTTTCATTCTATTTTGGTCATTTACATTCTCAAAATATAGTTTTTACTGTCAGTTCTTGTTAAATTACCCCTATATACATGTTCTGCTTTTAAATATGTACTATTTTTGGTTATACTTTTATCAGTTCTTCATCAAACAATCTCCATATAAATTACCTCACTTAAATCCAATGTGAAGCTCACACAATGGTCTAACAGTTAAATTGTCTGAGAGCAAAATATCAGCATTTCAAGGAATGTGACTGGCTGTAGAATCAGGAATATGAGGTTTACCCTATATCCTCACTTGGTAAAAAGACTGCTCATTTTAGGCTCATCATCCCTGTCTGTCTCTGTCTCTGTCTGTCTGTCTGTTCATCCATCCATCCATCTATCCATCCATCCATCTATCCATCCATCCATCCATCCATCCATCCATCCATCCATCCATCCATC
>JADRCD010170600.1:0-22352 GCA_019843815.1 Montemys delectorum | reverse complement strand
TCTCTCTCTCTCTCTCTCTCTCTCTCTCTCTCTCTCTCTCTCTCTCTGTTTGCTCTTCATTCTGTCTCTATCTCCTTCGCTTCGGGAAACCAGCCAAGCGCAAAATGTGGAAACTAAAATCCTTTGGTAGTTTAAGAAATATTTATAAAGCAGGTAACAAGTGGGAGCCGGGAGGGGTGCTCAGCTGGGGTGCAGAGGGGTGGGGGGCCCTGCCTCTCCCTGCATGTGCTCGGGCTTCCTGCTATTTCCCACCCCCTGCTCCCTCTTCCTTCCACTGTCCCCTTCCTAGGGGCTCCAAGGACATCAGGGAGGAAGGGTTTGGGGAAAGGCCTCCTGCTTGAACTCTGCCCCTTATGACCTCTCCTGTCCACCCACCCAGAGGAAAACTTTGAGTTCCTGATCGTGTCCAGCACTGGTCAGACGTGGCACTTTGAGGCAGCCAGCTTCGAGGAGCGGGATGCTTGGGTTCAGGCCATCGAGAGTCAGATCCTGGCCAGTCTGCAGTGTTGTGAGAGCAGCAAGGTCAAGGTAACTGTTTTGACGCTATGGATGGAGGCTAACAGGAGAGGCAGGGGGAGGGTCAGAAGTACACTGTGCCAGCACTAACTTCAGCTCCTCTGCAGCTGCGCACTGACAGCCAAAGCGAAGCCGTGGCCATCCAGGCGATCCGCAACGCCAAGGGAAACTCGACCTGTGTGGACTGTGGAGCCCCCAGTGAGTGCAAGGGCACCGCTGAGGGAATTGGAGGGTGGGGTCCCAGAGAGTATGGAGTTAGCTCCAACCCGATGAATGGTGGGGTGTCTGTCTTACTGTTGCATCCTGTCCTAGACCCCACGTGGGCCAGTTTGAATCTGGGCGCACTCATCTGCATCGAGTGTTCTGGCATCCACCGGAACCTGGGCACACACCTGTCCCGAGTGCGTTCACTGGACTTGGATGACTGGCCGCGGGAGCTGACCCTGGTGCTGACGGCCATTGGCAACGACACGGCCAACCGTGTGTGGGAGAGCGACACTCGGGGCCGTGCCAAGCCCACACGGGACTCTTCGCGGTAAGGATCCAGGGTCATTGTGAGGGTGTACGATTCCTGGGAGGTTCGGATAAGAGCTCCCTTATAAGTTCCTCTTGGTCCCTCGCTCTGCAGGGAGGAGCGTGAGTCGTGGATTCGCGCCAAGTATGAGCAGCTGCTGTTCCTGGCGCCTCTGGGTACTACGGAGGAGCCGCTGGGCCGCCAACTGTGGGCCGCTGTGGAGGCCCAGGACGTGGCCGCCGTTCTGCTGCTTCTGGCCCACGCACGCCATGGGCCGCTGGACACCAGCGTGGAGGACCCACAGCTTCGCTCGCCGCTGCACTTGGCGGCCGAGCTCGCCCACGTTGTCATTACGCAGCTGCTGTTGTGGGTACGTGAGCGGAGAGGTAGGGAAAGGGAGCCTGGAGGTGGGCTTGGAGCCGTCGGGTGGGCAGTATGTGGGTGGAGGTCCCCTGGATGGTGCGTGGTCACACGGCCTTTTCTTCCTGCAGTACGGCGCAGACGTGGCGGCCCGCGATGCGCACGGCCGCACCGCACTGTTCTACGCCCGCCAGGCTGGCAGCCAGCTGTGTGCAGACATCCTCCTCCAGCACGGCTGCCCGGGAGAGGGCGGCAGCACAGCCACCACGCCCAGCGCGGCCACCACCCCCAGCATTACCGCCACGCCCAGCCCGAGGCGCCGGAGCAGCGCTGCCAGCTTGGGCCGCGTGGACACCACGATCGCGCTGGTATAGTTGCCCAGCAGCGGGAGAGACACCCCCCCACCCCCGCGCGGGCGGGGCACGACTACACCGGGTGGACCTTTGGACAGATGCACCCACTCACCTCTCCAGTCCGCACCCCGCCCCACAGGAGCACTTTCTACCCCCACGAGGGCACAGCCCCGCACGCCTCCCAGGAGACACGAACTCACCTCCCTATCCCCTGCGAGGCATGGAGACCCTAGCTCATCACGCCCCTACTTCACAGCTTCCTTACTTGGATTGCCCTGGGTCTACCTGCTGGGTGTTTGTAGATGGGCACTCCCTTGCAGCTGTTTGGGCTCCAAGGTGCTTGGACTTTCTGGCTCGTGCCCCCTAGGGGCGAGGAAAAGATCCAGTCCTGCCTGCGGTCTACAATCGGGTGGCGGGAGCCGAAACCCAGGCTGGCTCCTGGGGCAACGCCACGCCAGAGGGAGGGGTTAGTATGTGGAAGACTAGCCCTGGGTCTTGGGACCAATTTGGGGACCCCACCCCTTCCATGCTAATCTCACTGCCCAGTGATGGGGGAGGGCAGCGAGGGGCAGGACCCCTGCTGCCCATGGAGGTGGAGGGGTCCCCAACCCTTTCCGTGAAAGGGACCATGAGGAGTGGAAATCAGATATCCCCCTCTACCTATCTATGAATGGAAGCTAAAGAGCCAGGGGAAGCCGAGAGCCTGGGTCCTTCCCCTTACGATCTTGGGGTAGGGGGAGAAGGATTGGAACAGGAGGGGACTAGAGAGGGGCCTTGTAATTTATTGCTTTGTTCCCCAACATGGGGATGGGGTGGGTAGGGGCGAGGGGAGGGCATTTCAGGGTAGGGGAAGCCAGGGGTGGGCAGGGGTGGGGTGGGATGGGTGCTCTTGGGGTATGTCTGTGACCGTGACTGCGTACCTGTGACTGTGCAGCGCCCGTGGTGATCTGGGGTAGGGGGCACTCTTACAATGGGACCCCTCCCCACAATCCTTTCTGTCCAGTCCCTCTCTCCCTGGAGCAGCTCCAGGTCCATTTTTCTATCCTTTGCTCCCTCCCAGCCAGGGCTGAGAGGGTGTGTCGTGGCTGAGAAGGTTTCAAGGTCCTGGCCCCATCCCCAGAAAGGGGGAGGTGGTGTGGACTTCTCTGGCCCAGCCCTGCCACCCTTAGTCAGCCTGGCTTTGGGCCGTCTGTGTCAGTGGTTTCCAGTCTTTTTTTTTTTTTTCCTGGCTAAAATATTTTGCAAAAGACCAGGTAATTGGGGAGTGGAGTGAAGAGGGACCGGGGGTTACCCCCCTCACCTCCAAAGCAGGTGGTATGAATCTTAACAGCAATTAAAGAGCAAGTGATTTTGTCTAGGGGGTGAGATGCTGGTCTGTTATTCAACAGGCAGGTGAGGGTATGGTCTCCATGCTAGGGAACTGGGGATGGGCAAGGGTTCCTGGGCTAGGGCTAGGGCTGCACCCATAGGCACAGAGGTAGTTCCAGCTTTGTACAACAACCCTGAGTCATGAGGTAGAGCAACAGTGAGGACCTGACAGCAGGAGTTAGGTGGACGCACAATTGCTGCTAAGCCTAGGAAGGAGTTGGAGCTTGCTGGTGTTTGAAGAAACAGACAGGCCCGGGGAGTTGAGGGCTGAGAAGGTGGGGTTGTTGGGTAAGTGAACCCAATGGCTTCTTAGTGTTGAGAGGACCCCTATAAGTGCTGTGACCTCGGGGAATACTGCTTGTTCACTTTGATCACTAGGCATCAGAGCTGATGGGGGTGGGACACTAGGGACCGAAGGGACAAAAGGCTTCCCAACCATTTGCAGCCTTGTGATTCACAGGGTCCAGGTGTTTGCTCACTTTTACTGTTGCAGGGTCACCTGGTCATAGTGGCCTGGGCCATAGTACCGCAGTGTAGCACGTAGCCAGCCCTGCCTTTAGTGTGTAGAAGCACCAGGCCTGTAAAGGCATAGCCAGGGTGGTACTGGGCTATTGGCTAGAGCAGGTTGGGCCCCCACCTGCTATCATCTACTCTGAGGAACCATCTTTGGATATGATTGGTTCCAACCGTTGATGTCTTCTAAAGTGTTTGCTGTAGATGTGCCAGTGAACTCACACGGTCTGGTCAGACCCCCAGAAACAGGTCTCACCTGTTCTGGCAGAGCCCCTGGCTGGGTAACCACCTAGCACATCAGCATGACCCGGGGAGGAGTGGTAGACTGGGACAAACTGAACAAGATCTGGCAGATCCCACTGCCTGTGAGCTGAGGCCTTGATCCCCCTCCTCCCCCCCCCCCCACCCAGCATCTCCACCTTCCCTTTAGCAAAAGTTCACACCCTTCCTTAGAAGCTCAAGGTGTTAGAATATGGGGAGAAAGCAAGGGCCCTGGACAGAACAGAGTTGCTTGTCGGGATCTGCAGGCCAGTGAAAAGGGGTCAGAATCGTCAGCAAAGTCTACTGCCAAGTAGTTCTTTTCCTTTAATGGGTGACATTAGCTTTGTGGGGAATGACAAGATCTCAAGCCCTCTAGGCTGAGGCGGAAAAGGAGGAGTGGGTGCCCTGGACGAGCACAGGCAAGCAGCTGCTCCTTCTGTACCCACACAGCCCCTCCGCAGCCATACACCTCTCTGCTTGGACTCGCATCCCCTAACCTCTCCACTGTCTTAGTCTTCCGGATGCCATCCTCCCCCACCCCCAACACACACCTGCTGTTCTGTGCCCTTCATGTGCCTTGACATGGCTGAGGCTCACTGACCTTCATGGGAATTTTGCCGAAAGGAAAAAGGAATGTACTGTTGAAAGTTCAGGTTGAGGCAGAGGCAGGCGGATTTCTGAGTTCGAGGTCAGCCTGGACTACACAGAGAAACCTTGTCTCGAATGCCCCCCCCCCCCAAAAAAAAAAAAAAGAAAGAAAAGAAAGTTCAGGTTGATTCAGTGAAGCCAAGTCTGTTTTCTGACCATGCTGAGGCACTGATGATAAACCTCCTGCCGCAGCCTCTTCCTTGGCCAGTCCCAGGGTGTCTCCTGGAACTTGGCAGCAGCTTTTAGGATCCTCTAGGACTTGCCTCCACATTTGCATCCCTTCAGAGCTCAGAGGATGCTTTGTAAGATGACCGCCGTCTTGAGGAAGGACTGGGAGACTCATTACTGCCCCCCCGAGGCCAGAGCTTGCTCAGCATTAGAAGAGAGCTATGTCTTAGGAATCCTCTGATGAAAGGGATGCTGATTTGAACCCAGTGCTCTCTGCCCTGGCAACTCTCAAGCCAGTGCTTAAGTTCCCACCCAGCTGAAGCATCAATCCCCGTAGGAGACTCATAGGACTGTGGGAGGCAGGACTTGTCTACATTTCAAAACAGTTTAAGCATAACATGAAATTGGCCCCATCCACATTCAGCAACAAGAGAGTCAGCCCCATGAGTTTCCGAAATAATCATTTCACTCTTCTGGAAATGGCAGGGCACGTCGGTCGTCTTCAGTCCCTTTCCTGTAGTGAGCCCCCTTTGACTCCAGCTGGGGGCCCAAAAGGGAAACTTTATCTTTACTGTCCTGAGGGCCTACTACCATGGCAGGAGGGACCCACAGCTGCCCTGGCAGTCAGGAAGAGGTGGAACCCCAGGCCCACCTGTCTCTGGAATACTATGACAATGGCTTGTGGGCAGCAGCCTGGTCAGGACGGTAGGCGGAGTTTTTCAGGGAATGGTAAATAAGCCAGGGGGGTGGGTGGATTGGCTGGCAGGCAGAACCTGGAGTATTCTGCAGGAAGGAAGCTGTCCCAGGTGGGTGGGAGGGTCTCCGTGGTTCATCTTTTGGCTTTTAGGGTGTAAGGAAGGAGAGGATTGGGAAAGATTTGCTTGTGCCCAAGTGAAGTGACTGGCTGGGTACAACTCAGCAGTACAGGGCTCGCCTCACATGTATGAGCTCCTGGGATAGAGTGGATGATGCGAGGAGGGACCAAAGGTCTCCTGTGGCTTTGCCACAGCTTTTAGGGTCCCCCGAGACTTGCCTCCAAATGCTTATCCTTTCAGAGCCTGGTTTGTTAGACTGCAGAGACTGACACTCAGGGCCTCCCCCAGGCCTCTGGAGGCTGCTGCCTGGTTAGCTTACCAAGGAGAGAGCAACATCTCTCCATACTGGAGGGCTTTGGTCAGCTGTCCTGGTCACCCCTGTGTACCCAGGTGCACTGACACTCTCTGGGAAACGTTCCGTTCCTTACCCTGAGCTTCTCCGCCCTGATCGCCCTTCCCACAGAGCCTGATGGGTGGATGGTCCAGTCTTTTATTTAGAAACCTGATTGCTGAAGAACGAGGGGGCGGCTCCATCTCCAACCCCTTCTGCTGGGTTGTTTGTGAGGTGATATGAAAGGTCTCCCATTCCCTCAGTGACAAGAGATAGTCTGGGCTCAGAACCACAGGTAACAGGGACAGCAGAGACAGGAAGTGGGGGTCCCAAGGGAGGGGCAGCAGCCCCCAAACAGCAACAGGGAATGGAGGTAGGGTAGGGCGAGGTAGGGTCAGGGGATCTGCACAGTCTTGCTGTCCTTGCCACCGCCACTCACAAGGTCTCATCAAGTCTCTGGGTAGAGTGGGGTTAAGTGCTAAGAAGTTGGGGGAGAGGAAAAGCTAAAGGGCAAAGAAGGGCATGTTTGAGGAGTGGAACCTATAGACCTGGCTGAGGCTTTAGGGTGGCTGGCTCCCTGGAGCTGCAACAGCTCTCCCTCATGGGTCCTCACACACCCTCTTGGGGCTGGACCCCCTGAAGTCCAGCGCTGGGCTCTGATTTTCCCTTTTGCCTCCAGGGCCCCAGGGTGGGGTGTAAGGAGGCAGAGACGGTCAGGAAGATGCAGGAATCCTTAAAGGGCCTAGCAGGGTGGTCTCAGAAGTCAAACTCATCCAGGTCCCCAGTGTCCTCACCACTGGGGGAGCCCCACACACGGCGGTAATTGCTCTCCAGCTCGCTCTGGCGCTGTCGCTCTTTACTGGCCTCTTCAGCTCCCTGCACCTGGGAGGAAAGAGGGGTTTAGCGGAGGAAGCCAAGGCGTGGGATGTGGGAGATCCTGAGACCTAGACGGGAGGGAGGCAGGACTGGGGATATTGCCCCCCAACGGATTCTCCCAAACAGCGCTGAGGTTAGCTTCACCTCGGAAAGAGGATGGGGCTCTAGAATGTAGGGATGGCTGGCATAACCGACTCTGATTTGAGCAGCACAGTGGTGTGGGTGGGATGTCTCACCAAGATATTGAAGAAAATCTCCTTAAGGTTTCTTGTGTCCTCATCAGTCAGCCAGCGTGTGTCCTCCTCTTTACCTTCAGCCCCAGGTCGCACGATTTTGATCTCAATCTTGCCTGGCAGGAGCAATATAGGTAGTGAGGAGGGGAAGGCTGGGAGCTTTAGAGGGTCCCCTGCCCTCCAGGTCCCAAGGTGAGGTCTCCAGTCCACCTTGACCCAGCCCTGCCACTCCTGTGGCAAGCCCTTCCGACAGCTCTAAGCACCGCCCTTCAGGGCCCACCTTCCGCCGTGAGCCCCTCCCTCTCCAGCACTTCCGTCACCAGCCCCTCGATCTGTTTCAGCTGCGGGTTTTCCCGGCTCATCTCCAGGACAGTCAGGTCCCGATTGGGGCCTCCAGGACGGAGTTTGGTGACTCGGACCCGGACTCTGTGCTCAGGCTCCTCCTCTTAGAGGGGAAGACACGGGGAGACACAAAGCAGAGGTGACTCCGGGGTGAAGGGCAGTGAGGTGGCCTCTCTCTAAGCCATAGGCTGCTCCGCCTCTCATGCATAAAATCCAGGGTTCAAAAACATGCCTTTCCCCAAAGGCAGACCCCACCCCCACCCCCACCCCCGGCCTTCCATCTTCTATAGGAAAACAGCTGTTTTCCAAAAGCCAAGTCAGGCAGGCCACCTGCACCTACAAAAGGTGTTTTGCTTTAAGGAGCAGTTTGGGAAGCCACGGCTTCCCTCAGTCTTAACAGCCTTTCAATGTTTACCAAAAAAACGTGGCTAGAAGGTTTGAAGCTGGAATGCCTTCTCCTCCATTCCAGTGGAATCCCATGAAATGAACACAAGGAGGTGGAAGAAAGGATCATGGAAGTGTGCCCTGGCTGGTGGCCGGTGCCAGTGGGCTTGCCTGGCTGGAGATCTTCCTGCTGAGAGGCCCCTGATAACCTGCCCTGTTTGTCCACCTCCCACCATGTTCGCTATGGAAACACCCCAACTGTCTCCTTTTCCCCAGTTCCCACCCACAGGGAAGCAGGCATAGAGTCTCTTCTCATGATGAGCTTTTCAGCTTCTAGTCTCATGCTCATTTAGTCTCTGCCTAGGTGCCAGGCAGACCACCAACCAGGCAGTGGGCATAGAGCAAACCAGAGACCAGTGGAGGGAGGGAGGAAGGAGAGGAAGGCCCAGTCTCTGAGGCTGTGGCCTCCCTCTGGGGACTGCTCTCACCTGTAGGATGCGGTGATGGGGGAGCCTCTTGGGGGACAACTCTCCTTTTCTTGTATTTCTGCACAAGCTCTGGACTCTGGTTCTCCTGCAGCCTCTTGATGAGTTTGTCCAGAGTGGATGTTAGGGCCAGCATTGCCTGCTCCCGCTCAGACTCCTTCCTCAACCCTTCTGGGTCCAGTTCCTTCTCTGTCTGCAAGGCCGAAGGAAGGTGGCAGTTAGAGGTCTAGGGAAGAGAGATGGGGGCATGCTCTACAGGAGAGCCAGAGAGATGGGGGCATGCTCTACAGGACAGCCAATTTGTCTTCCTTCCTTTCATCTCCCCATTAACTGTGCACAGTGGCAGCCTGGGTGGGGGGTTGGAGGGGGTTGCTCACCTCCTGGATAATGTTTTCCAGCTCCCGCTCCATGCCAGCCTTAACTTCCGAGCGGAGGCGCTCTCGGTCCGAGGGCAGCAGCATCCCCTCCAGCTCCTCCTCAAACTCTCCCAGGAGCTGCTGCTCATCCTCGTCCTCGTCCTCATCCTCCTCATCATCACCATCCTCTTCTTCCACAAGACCCCGGGGCTCACTGCCCTTTCCCTTTGCTGCCTCCGCTTCTCTCTGAGGGGTCTCTGCGGTATCACCTCCAGGCTGCTCCTGCCTGATGCTTGGCTTCCCCTGGGTCGGAGTTGGGGAGGAGATGCAGTTTGAAGGAGCCCCTTGTAATAAGTGGGGGACAGGACATGGTAGTGGGGGCCACAGGAAGGGCAGGATGAGAGCCAGGGGCAGGGCTGGGCTCTACTGGGGCCAGTTTATCTCAGGTAAAGATCTCTCTTCAAATGCGCACAGCAAAGAGGTGGGTCCCACGGCCCTGAGCAGGTACCTTTTCTGCAGCTTTCAGTTCCTCAATCAGTCGAATCAAGTCTGCAGGACTCCTGATGAGTTTGACCTGCACGTTATTCTGAAAATCTGAGATGGGAAAAGAGAGGAGGTGTGGGCACTTGGCATTTTAAATCATCCCTTGGAGCTTGAGGAGCGGCAGGAGGAGCGAGAGCGAGGAGCATCGTCTCTGCCTCAGGAAGCTGACAGAAGGCAACAACCCCTTTGGGGAGCTTGGTCCTCAGAAGGGACAGGCCCCTTTCCATTTACCCTCCCCCACATTCTATAGGTGGGCAAACTGACATGGCATGGTGTGGCACAGGAGTGCAGGTGCCCTCTGACCTCCTTAAGTGGTCCTGCTGACCAGAAAGAAGCTAACAGTGGAAGTGAGCTCACTGGGGCCAGGCCGCTGGGTGGCTTAGAGGTAAAGCATCAGTGGACAAGAGTCTGGGTTCAGTTCTTGGCACCAGGAGACACAGGGAGGCAGGGAAGTCTGGACTTGATGTCCCGGCTCCTGACCTCCCCTGAGTAGCTCAGCTCTATTCCACCTAAGAGCTAAGGGAGACACAGGGCTGACTGACCATTGGGAGGGTTTGGAGCTGGATTTGCTGCAGTCTCGTGGTTCAGGTCCTGTTCCTGATGAGGAGAAAGGGTAGACTCAGGTGTGAGGGCTCCTTTCAGCCCTAGACAGACAGAGGCCACCTCGTAGACCTGGGCTTGAGGGACCCTACCCATCCCAGGGCCTGAGGGCAGGCTTGTCAGGGACAGCGGAGAGGCCTGATCTCACCCCTGCCAGTGCCTCCTCTCTTCCTGCTGCCTGCTCCTCCGGCTCCTGAAGCATCTTCCACAGCTCTGACTCCTCATCTTCCTTGGCTGGGCTGGTACCTGGGTTACGGAGAACAGAGGAGAATGTGGAAAGGGAGGAGGGAAGAAAGAAGCAACTTGGAGGGGATCCACTCCCTCTTATACTGCCACCCACAACTGCTGCACGGGACAAGAAGACGGGGAGGAAGGTGGTGGTGGCCAGCATCAGACTGGCCAAGGCTGCAGCCCACCTTCTTTCTTTGGGGGTGCTCCGGCAGCCTTGTTTCCACTCCACACTTGGCGGTCTGTGTCCCGAGCTTCCTCTGTGATTTTCTCTTCTCGCTGCTTTGCCTCTACCAGAAAAATATTGCACACAGGCCAGGGACCATCAATGTGTACCTGTCTGTCCCCGTCCCAGTCTCTCCTCACTGTCCTGTGTACCTACCAGCTTGCCTTTGGAGGTAGGCCATGTACTCGTCGGGCTGCAGGGCTGGGTGACAAAGAATGGCCTGTGGGGCGGCACTGGCTGGTGGCCGGAGGAGAGGGTGTGGGCAGAGCTTCGACGTGCGAATGGTCAGTACATAGGAGCAGGAGAAGGGTTCATCTACCCGATCAATGTAGTCCCCAGATATGCCAGCGCCCTCATCACACAGGAACTGTGGCAGGGCAAGAAGGGAGGCTCACTTGTAAGAGCCACCAAACCACCTTTGGTTCTTGGAACAGATATCTGTTGCTAAGGAGTGCTTACACTGGACACCAGGAGCACACTGTGCTGGACACAGAACAACGACTGTGCACATAACATGCTACATAGAATCAGTTATTTGGTTTCACAAAGACCCAGCAAGGAAGGCATTAGTGCCCTAGCTGTCACCCAGGACATGGAAACTTATCAAATGATGCAGTTTAGACCCTTAGTAAGGTGGCCAGCTGATAAGTGGCAAAAAGCGGAAGATAAGTTAGGCAACTGCACTGTAGTCGGCAGCCTGCCTTTGTCTCGGGTAAACACAGTGTGCTGGGGCTGCTGAGGCGGCTCAGAGGGTAAAGGGGCCTGCCACCAAGCCTAATGGCTTGACCTTGATCCCCAGTGTCCCACAGAGTGGACGGAGAGAACCAAATCTCAGTTGTCATCTGACACCCACATGTGTGCTGTGGTGTGCACTCTGTAACTATATCCTAACACTAGGGAGAATCTGGGTTCAAGGCTAGCGTGGGCGACAGGGCAACATCCTGTCACACACATGCACAAAATAAATAAATGAATGAATGAAAGAAAGAAAAGAAAAGAGAGAAAACAAGAAGGAAAGAAAACGTTTGCATTTTAATAATAAAAAGACAATAGGGGCTGGAGAGATGGCTCAGCAGGTAAGAGCACTGACTGCTCTTCTGAAGATCCTGAGTTCAAATTCCAGCAACCACATGGTGGCTCACAACTATCCATAATGAGATCTGACGCCCTCTTCTGGTGTGTCTGAAGACAGCTACAGTGTACTTACATATAATAATAAATAAATCTTTAAAAAAAAAAGACAATCAATTTAAAATGAGGAAAGAACTAACCAGATACTGTTTTAGAGAAAAGTAGCCCTGACCCTGACCCTGTCCAGGAAGTGCCCGTCAGAACCTCAGGAGATGACACTCACTACAAGGGCTCTCCCGAGGAAGGAAGGTGACTTCAAGCACTGGCCAAGATATGGAAGCAGAAAAAACCTCACAGACCACTGTGGGCTTGGGAAATGGAGCTGCTAGCTTAGGAAAAAGGTTAAACCTCAGAAGGTAAATAGGAATGTGTGTGCGCGCATGTGTATACGTGTGTTTGTGTGTGTGCATGTGTGAGTGTATGTGTGTGCATATGTATATGTGTGTACGTGTGTGTCCGTGTGAGTGTATATGACAGTGTATGTGTGTGTATGTGTATATGTATGAGAGTGTGTACATGTGTATATGTATGTGAGTGTGTACATGTGTGTCCATGTGTGTGTGCATCAGCGTGTGTCAGAGGACAACCTGTGGGAGTGTGTTTATGTATATGTGCATATGTATGTGAGTGTGTACGTGTGAGTGTATATGACAGTGTGTGTATATGTGAGTGTGTACATGTGAGTTGTACATGTGAGTGTACGTGTGTGTGCATGTGTGTGTGCATCAGCGTGTGTCAGAGGACAACCTGTGGGAGTTGATTCTCTCCTTTACCATGTGGGTCTTGGGGACTGAAACCAGGCTATTGGGCCTGGCAACAAGAACTGTTAACTATATCCCACAACCCTGACTTTTTAAAAATTTTCTGAGGTTAGTATAATTTTATAAACAGAATGGTAGGGGACATCTGGGAAGTTAAAAGGTGGTAAGTAGGAAGGACTATTACAGGTCAGTGCTAATCATGAGTCCTGATGAGACAGCTCAGTGGGTAGAGCATGTGCCATGAAAGGGCATGTGCCTAATCTGGAATTTCCACGCCATCGCAAAACTCCTACAGCAGGTTGGGAGGCAGAGACAGAATCCCTGGATGCTTGTGTGCCAGCTAGCCCCGAATTCAAAGTGGCAAACAAAAGTATCCTATTTCAAATAGGACGGAAGGTGAAGACCAATACCTGAATTTGTCCTGTGATCTCCACACACACCATGGCAAGTGCACGGCCACATTCAAATTAATACACTGAGGTATACGCCTGTCCTCAGGGCACTGGAAGACTGAACTCAAGGCCAGCCTCAGCTACATACTGAGACTCTGGATCATGGGGATGTTCATGACCAAACTGACTGAGTCCCAGGAGTGAAAACCTATACGTCATATAATTTCAAACTCAGACGACATTACTACATTAGGAAGAGGACATTCAAATGGCCAAATCTGCCAGGTGTTGGTGGCGCACGCCTTTAATCCCAGCACTTGGGAGGCAGAGACAGGCAGATCGATGAGTTCGAAGCCAGCCTGGTCTACAGAGTGAATTCCTGGACAGCCAGGGCTATACAGAGAAACCCTGTCTCAAACACACAAACAAAACAAAAACCCAAAATAAAACAAAACAAGGCCAAATCTGCTGCTGCGATGGGAGGTTTACCCTTTGAAAATGTTTAGCTAATTTGACATGAAATTAGAAAATGTGAATGATAGAATACAGCCTATCTCTTTGAGATGGGGGCTTGGGCCACGGCTGTGGCCAGCAACTTGTCTAGCATGGGTTTGATTTCTAGCACTGGACAACAACACTATACTGTGTTGCCCTGTCTGACCTTTTTTTTTTTTTTTTTTTTAAAGATTTATTTTATTTATATGAATGCATTGTAGCTGTCTTCAGACATTCCAGAAGAGGGCATCAGATCCCATTACAGATGGTTGTGAGCCACCATGTGGTTGCTCGGAATTGAACTCAGGACCTCTGGAAGAGCAGTCAAAGCTCTTAACTGCTGAGCCACCTCTCTGGCCTTGAGCTCAATGATCCTCCTGCTTTGGCCTTCTAAGTAGTAAAGCTATAAGTGTACATTTAACCAGGCCCAGTACTGGTGAGAAGGCAGAAGTCAGTAACTTGAGAAACTTCACTTTCAAATGCCAACATCACATTAAAAGGACAACAAGCGGAGGCACACGCCTAAGATGCGAGCACTTGGAGGCAGGAGGGAGATTAGGAGTTCATTTCTAGTCTCAGAACAGGTCAAACCATCCAAGCTACAGAGGCCATCTGCCAAACAAACAGCAAACCAAAACCAGGGAACCAGCAGCCACTGCATCAATTATCTAGGATGTCTGGTCTCGCCTTGCGCCACCTGGCCACAGTCAGTCTGAGTTGCAAGGCATCCACCGTGTGTCCTGGGTCTCACCCATTTGGCAGCTATGCATGTCACACTGAAGTGAATGTGTGGGGGCTGGAGAGATGGCTCATGGGTTGTTAAGAGCACCGACTGCTCTTCCAGAGGTTCTGAGTTCAATTCCCAGCAAGCACGTGGTGGCTCACAGCCATCTGTAAAGGGATCCCATGCCCTCTTCTGGTGTGTCTGAAGACAGCCACAGCCACAGCAACAGCAACAGTGTATTCACATACATAAAAAAATAAGTAAATATTTTTTTAAGAAATGAAGTGACTGTCCACCTAACCCCAAACCCAAGCGTGTGCTGTCTGGGTTGGTGTGTTTACAGTTGGACGTTGGTTTGGTTCTTTGGTTCTTTTGATCCTCAGTGTGCCAGCCTGGACTTGGGTCACACAAGGAGGCTCCCTCCTGAGCTATCCTGGTAATTTTCCAAAATGGCCAACACAGGGAAAGAGGAAGGGCACTGCCAGAAGTTCCCCAGGCTTTGGAACGGAGTCTTTCCTTTGACCACTTACATGTGAACCTACAAGAAGGATCATGTAGCCCCCAAGGGAACAAATACCGTTCAGCAAAGGACACCCGTAAATGGTACCATGCAAACCTGGAGTCTGCAGGGCCATGAGGCATACTGTCGGTGGCGTTTTAAACAAACAAGTCACAGACAAGACTCTTGCCAGGAAGATCAATGCTCGGATTGAGCATGGGAAAGATCTAAGAGCCAGACAGCTTCCTGAGCAGGTGAAGAAAGATAAGAAAGAAAAAGGAGGCCAAGGAGGAAGACACCAGGGCAGCTGCAGCTCCAACATGCTCCCGAGCAGTTCCTGAGGACTGACGGGAAGTGGCCGGGCCCTTATTACTGTGGTTTTCTGTGGGGAACAAATGACCTATACAGTAAAACACTGCGAGACAACAGACCAAGAACCGAGCAGACGCAACAAAACAGTCATTCACACAGCACAGAGCTTGGACATGAAGAGCGATCTCGCACGCCCTTGCCCCAGCACTTCGAGGCTAAGGTTACAAACAAGCAAACCCTCTCCAACTAGACCAAAGACAGCAAAAGTAAAATGTGTTCATTCATACACTAAGAATCATACTAAAAATGTTAAATGCTACACGTTCAAACTGGACGGAAGCAACCAAATAGCGTTGTGCACAGAATGAAAGCTTTAAGAGCAGGTTTAGGGGAGGAGCCTGGAGATGAATGATATAAGCATTCTGCTCAGGACATTATAGGATGGGCCAGGAGCACAGCCTCTGCTTAGCTCAAAACCAGATTCATTCAGTCCTCAGTACCAAGGAGAAAGAGAGCTATGAGGACAGCCACCAGATGGACAAGTCACCAGGGAACCAGCAAAGGGATTATGGTTAAAGTGTAAAGCTGCCAGGCAGTGCACGCCTTTAACCAGCACTAGGGAGGTAGAAGCAGGTGGATTTCTGAGTTCGAGGCCAGCCTGGTCTACAGAGTGAGTTCCAGGACAGCCAGGGCTACACAGAGAAACCCTGTCTCGAAAAGACAAAACCAAAGAGTGTAAAGGGGACAAGAGACTCTTGTTTGTTTGGAGACAATCTCACAATGCAGCCCTGGCCGTCCTGGAACTCTGTATTTAAACCAGGCTGGCCTGGAACTCACAGTGAGCTTCCTGCCACTGCCTCCTCAGTGCTGAGCTGACAGGAAACTCTTAGACAAGTAAACTCACACATCTCTTCTTAAGAGAGATGCAAAATAAAGCCATCCTAAAAACATTCTTTATGTGATGCGGAGCCAATGATTAGCCAAATTCCTAAAGTTTAAAAATACACCAGGCTGGCAGGCTGTACAGGGACCAGCATCCTTCCACACTGGGTGGAGAGCGGGCTGCTGAGCTGGGTAAATTGTCAGTGCACTCCAATCCCTCTGGTCTATTTCCAAGAAGATGCTCTGCATACACTCTGCAGGTACAAGAGGACCACTCGTGACAGCGTTTCTATGTTAATGAAAGATGTAAGATGGCCCTCTCATGCACCCACAGGACCGCTCAGACATGAGGCTGCATACGTGCATCTGTACAGAGAGCTGGAGCTCTTTCTGTACTGATTTGGACAGAGTTCACAGGTATGTGCTGATAAGAAATGTGCTTAGAAGCGCATTTAAACAGCTGTGGGCTGCAGGCTAGAGCACTGGCTGCTTTTCCAGGGTTCTGGGTTCAATTCCTGGCATCCACATGGCAGGCAGGTCACAGCTGTCTGTAACTCCAGTTGCAGAGGATCTGACACCTTCACAACAGGCATGCATACAGGCAAAACCCCAATGAACATGAAATGAAAAAAAAAAAAAAAGAAAGAAAAGAAAAAAAGAAAAAAGGCTGTGGGCTGGCGCCATGGCCCAGTGTGTACTTGAATTTGATCTCTGGAACCCATGCTGGAAGGAACGAACAGATTTCCAAAAGCTCTCTGACTTCCACACTTGCATTGTGGCACACATGTGTGTACACATACACATTCATGTGTGAACACTCGCACACTCTCTAGTAAAGAAAAAGGTTTTAAAAGACGTATTCATTTTTATTTTATGTGTATGTCTTCACTACATTCGTGCCAGTGTACCATACGTGTGCCTCGTGCCTGTGGCGGCCAGAGAAAGGTATCAGATCCCATTACAGATGGTCAAGAACCACCCAGGGGGTGCTGGGAATTGAACTCAGGATCTTTGGAAGAACAATCAGTGACCACGGAACCATTTTTCCAGCCCCAGGTGAGGATGGTATAGGCCTTTAATCCAGCACTTGGGAGGCAGAGGCAGAGAGGCAGAGAGGCAGAGGCAGAGGCAGAGGCAGAGGCAGGCGGATTCTGTGAGTTTGATGTAAGTCTGGTTTACAGAGTCTAAGATAGCCAAGGCTGCACAAAGAAAGCCTGTCCTGAAAAACAAAAGAAAAAAAAAAGAAGAAGAAAAAAAGAGAAAGCAGATATTTATGTTCCAGAGAATAAAAAAAAAAAAAAAAAAAAGGGGGGTGGGGGAGAAAACTCAGACGCGGGAAATGGTTCTACAGGAGAATAAGGCCATCTAGTCTGGAGCAACAGCAGCGCCGCAGCAGAGACAGACAGACAGACAGACAGACAGACAGACAAAGGGAGAGAGAGAGGAAAGACAGAGACAGATGGATAGATAAAGACGAGAGGGAGGGAGGGAGGGAGGGAGGGAGAGAGAGAGAGAGAGAGAGAGAGAGAGAGAGAGAGGCTGCCTCAAGAAGGTGGACAGGAGCAAACTCCCAACAACCACACACACAGACACACTAAATTAATTCATTTTCAAAAATTAGACCTGCTCCTCAAGAGTTATGAAGTTAATGTATGCTGATGTCAAAACAAAATAATGATAATACAAGAAAATTGAAGGCCAATTTACTTATGGAAAATTGCATAAAAGTCAATTAAAATATTAGAGTACTGAACAGGCATCTGCTAAAATACATCATGGCATTAGACTAAACTTCTGCATACAGAAAGTAATCAGAAGAGTGGAGAGAAGTGGCTGGAGAGATGGTTCGGTGGTTAAGAACACGTATTGACTTGCAGAGGACCCGAGTTCAGTTCCCAGCACCCACATTAGGAAGCTTACAACTGCTTGTAACTCCAGCTTCAAAGGATGCTCCTAACCTCAGACGCATGCACATAACAGACATACACACATGTTGACGTAAATAAATAATTTTTTAAGAGTGAAGAGGTGCCAAAGAGAGGGCACACCCAATGGGGCACTTGTGCCAAGCCTGATGATCTGAGTTCAACCCTGGGGATCCACAGAGTAGCAGGAGAGAACTCACTCTTACAAGTTGTCCTCTGATCTCTACTTGTAGTACACACACACACACACACACACACACACACACACATACACCACACCCACACCCACACACAGTAAACAAGATATAATAAAGAAGGAAAAGACAATCCTCAGAATAGGAGAAGACGTTTGCAAACTTGTTGAGGAATTACTATCCAGAATATACAAAGAACTCACACAACTCAATAGCAAAAATCAGACAACCTGGTTAAACACGAGCCATGAGTCTAGCAGCATCTCAGAACTAGAAGAGAAGAGAAACAACAGATCAAATGAACTAGTCCCCAAAGACACACAAAGGCAGGAAGGACTTTTAAATGTTCATCATCTCTAGCTATCAGGAAATGCAAACTGAAACCACAGTGAGGTGTCACCTCACTCCAGATGTGACAGTTTTAACAAAAAGACGAGACGCCAAGAGCCTGCAAGGCTGTGCGTAACAGGCATCCCTGCACTGTTGGTGGGGATGTGAATTACTATAGCCATGATGGAAAGAATGTGGAGAGACTAAAACTAAGGCTCACGTCATATGACTGACGTGAAGATGTGCTGGCATGGGTTGCTGATGTACCACGGGACAGACGGCTTGCCAAGCATGCAAAGCTCTACTTTTGCTCCCCAGGACCACATGAACAGGGCATGGTGGTTCATGCTTGTAATTGAACACTTGAGAGGTAAACCCAGGAGAATTAGGAGTTCAAGGTCATCCTCAGCTACATAGTAACTTTGAGGCCAGCATGGGCTACGTGAGACCTGCCTCAAATAAGTAAATAAATAAGTAAATAAACAAATAAGAGAGAAAGCATGCTGAAGACACACTGCAATATAGTCATGACAGCCGAGACATGGGCACAGTCTAAACGTTTATAAACTGATATGTGAACAACAATGTCTGGTACTAGGGTTGGAGAGATAGCTCAGCTGGGGGGATAGCTCAGCTGTGGGGATAGCTCATTTGTAAAAGTGTTCACACTCGCGCGCGCGCACACGCGCGCACACACACACACACACACACACACACACACACACGAGTTTGCTGGCTAGCCAGTCTAGCTGAATTGGTGACTTCCAAGTTCAGTGAGAGACTCAGTCTCAAAGAATAAGGTAGGATGTTTTCACGGGTTTAGGTGCCTGCCACCAAGCCTGATCGTCTGAGTTCCAGCCCCAGGACTCCAACCGAGGAAGGCGAGAACTGACTCCTGGATGTGATCCTGACTTCCACATGAACACTGTGGAAGAGGACCTGGGTTCACCTACCACAACCTACATGGTGGCTAACAATCATATGTAACTACAGATCCAGGAGAACTGATGGCCTCCTCTGGTACCGGGCACACACAGCACACAGATATACACGAAAGCCAAAAACTTTTTTTTTTAATTTTTTTTTAAGATTTATTTATTCTTATATGCAAGTACACTCACTGTAGCTGTCTTCAGACACCCCAGAAGAGGGCGTCAGATCTCATTATGGATGGTTGTGAGCCACCATGTGGTTGCTGGGATTTGAACTCAGGACTTCTGGAAGAGCAGTCAGTGCTCTTAACCACTGAGCCATCTCTCCAGGCCCCCAAAACTCTTATACATAAAAAATTAGCTTTTAAAAAGTGATGCAGAGTTACAGAATAAGAATCCCAATATGGACATCTGACTTCTATAAATACATGCAATCAATACAGACACACACACACACACACACACACACACACACGCACACACGCACGCACCCATCCACGCACGCACCCATCCACGCACGCACACACGCACCCACGCACGCACACATGCGCCCACACACACAAGCACACACTCGCATGCATGCACAACAGACACATGCGCGCGCGCGCACACACATGCACATTGTGCTTTGCTTACGCCCTCTCCCCCCACATCGTATTTATATTCTGAAGGAAAAACCAGTAAGATCTGTTGTTGTGTTGGACATGGGGCAGAGCTAAAGTTGATCATGGCCATTTTAGCTTCAGTGCCTGAAAGTGACAGAATTGTCAGTGGCTACAGAAAGAAGGAGCAGGTTTGAAGAAGGAAAATGGATGGGTGGGTTCTGTGCTATGGAGTCAGACAGCCCTGTGATCTCCAGCTGGCAATTAGCTCTGTGACTCCACAAGCAAACTTAGGCTGGAGATAAAGATGCTTTTTTTGTTTTTGTTTTTTGTTTTTGGGGACAGGGTTTCTCTGTGTAGCCCCGGCTGTCCTGGAACTCACTCTGTAGACCAGGCTGGCCTCGAACTCAGAAATCCGCCTGCCTCTGTAAAGGTGTGCCACCACCACCGCCTGGCGAGATAAAGATACTTATCGAGTTTCTGTCATAGTGGCCTTGTCCCTCTGCTCTGTCTGTTCATTCAGGTTTTACCCCAGTGATGCCTGTGTGCGCGCGCGCACACATACACACACACACAAACACACACACACACACACACACACACACACACACACACACACACCTTTCGTCCTGGCAATCTTTTAGCGAGTTTACATTATTCAAAGTCTGTTATCGTAAAGTTGCCATGGGGTGGTGGCTCACCCCTATAAACCCAGACCTTAGAAGTGTGAGGCAGGGGATGACTGCTAAGTTTGGAGTCAGCCTGGGCTCCATAGTGAGCTCTAGGACATTCTGGGTTACAGAATGAGAACATGTCTCAAAAACAGACAAACAAGGGCATGTGTCACTGCCTGAAATTATCTTATTTAATATCTGTCTCTGTCTACTTCACTGAAGAGTCCCAAGAAGGGAGGGACACTGTCTGTCCTGTTTCTTATTCTTGTCCTCAGTTCCTGGGATGGTACCTGGTACCAAGTAATGAGTCACTCAATGGATGGAGTAAGTGACAGCCAGTTCCTCCCTCCCTCCCTTCCTTCCTTCCTTTCTCCACCCTCCCTCCCTCCCTTCCTCCCTTCCTTCCTTCCGTCCTCCCTCCCTTCCTTCTTTTCTTCCTTCCTTCTTCCCCCCTCCCTCCCTTCCTTCCTTCTTTCCTTCCTTCCTTTCTAGACAGGGCCTCTATGTAGCTCTGTCTGCCCTGGAACTCTGTGTGTAGACTAGGCTGACCTTGAACTCACAGATTTTCCTGCCTTCTGTCTCTCAAGAGCTGGGATTAAAGGCATGCACCACTGTGCCCAGCCTCAAATGTTAGCCTTATTGACTCACCCAGAAAGCCACTTGTGTCCCTGCAGTGCTCCACACGCAGAGAGCCACATCCATATGTGAGGAGGCCACTGCCACACTTCACTGTACTCAGTTAGCTGCATGGCGTCTTCCCCATCTCCTGAACACGTGCCCTGTGCCTTGCAATAGAGGCAGGTGTTCAGTGAAGCAAGATCAGAGTCATTACAGGCTTCGTGCACACCACAGGCAGCAGCCAGGGGAGCTAAGTGGAAGGTAAAAGGAAGGCCTACAGAGAGAGTGACCTCTGAACTGATAATTGATGGAAGTTTAGCCTAGCAGGTGTAGAGGGGTGGGAAAAAGGAAGAAGAGAGGACATGGGGAGTGGAAGGGGCAGCCAAGTGCAGAAGAAAGGCTTGGGAGTCAAGAGGCAATGAAGTGACTCAGAAACTGAGAGCCACAGGGATGGGGAGGGCTCGTTATAAGCCAAGGATGCATGAGGTGGGAGTGGGCAGCCATCAGGGGCAGGACACAGGCTGGGAGAGGCGCTGTCCTTGTGCTGAGGCAGGGTGCCCAGGAGTCAGCATGGAGTCAGAGAGTGAGATAGTCACTACTGAAGCTGAACTGTCGGATGGTCTCCGAGACCAGGCAGAAGGGGCAGCGAGTGTTTCCAGCAGCACAACAGAGCCAGCTCACACTGCTCTCAAGGATCCACCGGCAAAGTTCTGGCAACACTGCAAGATGGCTGACAGGCATCGTCCTGACAGCTTGGCTTGGGCACGGATGAGGTATTCGCACAACAGATGATTGCTAACATAGCAAGCATCTTCCCCCTCTTGAAACAGTGTTCGATGCTACTGTGCAATTGACTGTGTGAGTGTGTTTTACAAACAGCTAGTGCTGGTGGGTGCCACAGCTGCTAGCACTGTAGGTAGGTCTCTGTAGGTGTCTATGATGTGTAGATGGGGAAGTTTCCGCATGCACCTGCCTCCACTCAGCTATCACCCAGGAGAAGGAGGAGGACCATGCGTTAGGAGGCTACTGACTGAGACGCAGCCACAGGACAAAACAGGATTTTCTCTTGTTTGTTTTTCTGTAGTTCACAATAGGGTTAGGCTCACCTCTGCCTCCTAACTGACTGAGATTCCAGGTGTGTACGGGCATGCCCAGCTGAGGAGAGGCTGCCCTGGAACCCACTAGGCAGACCAGGCTGCCTTCAAACTCACAGAGATCCCCCTGCCTCTGCCTTCAGAGTGCTAGGATTTAAGGCTCGCATGGTTACTGCCATCCCTGAAGAGAGTTTGAAAAGACTATTAGGATACAGCAGGGCTTTGAGAGAACTAGCCCTCTCTCCCTCCTTCTCATCCTCACCCCTTAGCTGTGATTCAACGCTGTGACCCTTTAATACAGTCCCTCGCCCCCAGCCATGAGGTAACTTTCTGGTTGAAATCTTGCTATTGTTATGAATCATAATGTAAATATCTGATATTCAGAGTGTCTGATGTGTGATCCTTGTGGGGTCTCGACCCACAGGTTGAGAACTGCTGGCTTGCGGCTTCTTTCAGACTCACTTCTTATGTTAGCATCTGTCTTCCCTGTTGCCTAACACCTTCCCTACATGCAGGAGCTCCTGTTTGCTGGAAGAGTCAAGATCAATGTCTCTGTGTTACACCCAGAGCAAGAGGAGTCAAAGACAGAAGCTAACATTTACAGCTTAGGTGGCGGAAAGGAGAAATGTGGCCGGAAGCACTGAGCATAGCCATGGGAAACACAGAG
>JADRCD010170594.1:8519-19698 GCA_019843815.1 Montemys delectorum | reverse complement strand
TGTCTGTCTGTCTGTCTGTCTGTCCGTCCCTCCCTCCCTCTCCCACTCCCGCTCTTTCTCCTTACAGATCAGGATATAACTCAGCTACTTTTCCAGTACCATGCCTGACTGCTGCTATGCTTCTGCCAAGATAATGGTAAGGCTCTGAAATTGTAAGCAAGGACCCACAATTAAATGCTTTCTTTTATATGAGTTGTCTTGATCATGGTGTCTCTTTGCAGCAAGAGCATAGTGACTAAGACAGGTGGAAACCTGATATATTTTAAAATATTTGTAAGTTTTTACTTTCAAAGGTTTCAGAATAAATTCATGTTAAGTACACATAAAATAAAGACAACAAACAAAGCAATTTTCAACTCAAGGAACATAAAAAGTTTTCAAAGGAAGGGAATGCAACTATAACACACCACAAGATTCTGATACAAACAGTACCTGCATAGTCAGAATTTAAACATTAATACTAACTACTGGTAAGGCTGCATTTTCTGTAGGATTAAGTCATTATGACACATAATTAAAACTGAGGGAAAGATCTTCTAAAGGCATCAATAAATAAGCACCAAAAGAAAGCCCCAAAAAGAGGAAATGGGAGGTAGATTTGATCAAAACACATTATTTGCACATTATGAACATTAAACATTAAAAAACTCCTAAGGGTTGAAAATTATCTTTTTTAGGGGCTACAGGAGTAAGAACAAATAGAAGTGTTATTTGATTACAAGTATAGTGATATTTGTAATTTCAATTACTTGCAGGCACTCTGATTTAAAAGATTAAATTTTAAATGTGGAATTAAGACAAGCATGCTGCCAAGTGGTGGTGGTGCACACCTTTAATCCCAGCACTCAGGAAGCAGAAGCGGGTGGATCTTGAGGCCAACCTCATCTGCAGTGAGTTCCAAAACAGCCAGGACTACACAGAGAAATCCTGTCTCAAAAAAACAAAAAAGACAAGCATGCTATTTTTTCTCCAAGTATTTTAAACTATTTTAAAGACAGAAAGTTGCTGCCTTTCTCAACTTCCTTCCCTTCTATTGCTGTATCTGTCATCTTGAACCACACCCATACCCATTTCCCCTCCTCAGTAAAGAAGATTTGTTAATGGTTTCTGAGACTTCCAGACTCTAGGTCCTATGTCTACTTTCTGTGACCTGCATTATTTCCTGTGAATACATTTAGTAAACCAAAAACCATGCTGAAATTTTCTTCATCCTGTAATAAATGAGCCCTAGCACAATGCTTTGTTCAGCTTGCTTCCTTTCACTGACATCAGAACAATTTATAATGGTTAATATTCACTGTTAACCTGACAGAATCTAAAATCACCTAGGCGACAAGCCACTGCATGAGGCTCGTGTCTATGAGGCAATGTCTAGATTGGGTTAGCTAGGATGGGAAAACACCCTGTGAGCCACACCATTCCATGGGTTGCAGTCTTGGGCTGAATAAAAATAAAGAGCAAATAAAACCAGCACCTATCTGTTTCTCTTTCTTTAAATCAGGCCCAATGTGACCATCCACCTCACATTCCTGCCTCCATCATTTCTCCAAGATAATGGACTGAGTATCCTCAAACTGTGAGACAAAACAAATCCACCCATAAGCGGTTTTGTCAGGTATCTTGTCTCAGCAGCAAGCGATTAATACAGGAAAAATGACACAAAGACAAGAGTGGTCCATGATAAACCTGACTCTGGTCCCCTTCCTAGTGAAGTCTTTCCCCAAAGTCAGCCTTGAAGACAGACAAAAGCTAATGCAATGTGGGTCAAGCACAACTCCCAACACTATGCAGACAAAGATTCAGCTGGGCAGTGATGGCGCACACTTTAATCCCAGGGCTACACAGAGAAACCTCGTCTCCCCCCCAAAAAAAAAAGATTTAAGAGTGTGGGGATAATGGAATATTACATTAAAGTCCCAGAGAATCACTGAGGCCAGACAATATGCAGCAAGGCTGAAGGCCCTGCAAGGAGGTTAGGTTGTGACAGTAAACCTAAATTATAATAGCCTTGAGACCTAATAATATGAAAATACTAGGACCACAGGATGTCCATCGAGAAAAGCAGCTTGGGTGCAATGAAACCAGCCCAAGAGAGGTTCTGTATGCTACAAATGGCAGAACTAAAAGTGGCTCAAAAGTCAGACAGGGGAGCTGGAGAACTCTGTTTGCCCTGCTTCAGTGTTTTGTGATTTTTGTGTTTGGTATTGTTTTGGTTCAATTTTTCCTTGCTACATCACCATTCCTCCATCTTGGAATAGGAATGATTACCTTCTATCGTTATATACTTAAGTATATCACTTATTTTTTGATGTCATGGTGGCTCAGTTAAAGACTTTTGAACAATTCCGGACAGTCTTTTGGAAGAATATGGACACTCTAGTTAACTGAATGCGTTTTACATTATTAGATGGCCATGAACCTATGGGAACAAGATGTGGGAGGATTATGGCTTAAAACTGGTAGTAGGGCAGCAAGCTGAGGGGTGGACCTGTGATAATACTGTCAACTTGGCTCAGAATCACCCAGAAAATAAACCTCTGGGCGTGTCTACGAGGAGTTTCTAGACCCAGTTAACAGAGGTAAAGTGACCCTATCTAAATATATCTACAGGTTGGGATCCTGAACTCAAATAAAATGGAGAAAAGGGGTTGCCTATCAGTCACTGTCTGTGTCTCTGTCTTTCTGTGTTTCCTTCTTTCTATCTTTGTATTTCCTGATACACACTCAATGTGATCAGCTTCCTCATAATCCTGAGACCATAACACTTCCCCACCACAATGGACCATACCCTCAAACTGTGAACCAAAAAAGGGGCCACAAACCACTAGAAAAAAGAAAACAAAACAAACAAACAAACAAACAAAAAAACCCTTCCTTTCTTAAGAGGCTGTGGCATTTTGATACAATGATAAGAAAATGACAATACTCTCTTCCCTTGCTCACTACCTTGATCTGATAGTCAAACTACTCTCAGCCATCATCAACTGGCTATATGCTTATTCTGCCAACTCAGGCTAACTGTTCTCTCCACAGCATCTAAAGCATCCTTAACACCGCCTCTTACACACAAGCTTCTTTTTACTTTTCTCAGTAGTCATCTTCTCAGCCTACAGAGCTCTCAGAATTCCTCTCTGGCTGTTCTGTCTTTCAAGTGCTTGTTCTCAAGCCGGACATGATCATGCACACCTGCAATCTTCAGCACTCAGGAAGCTGAGGCTGATGATCAAAGGGCAAGCCAGGCTACCTAATGAAACCGTCATAAGAAACAAAACCAAAAAACCTGACATGCTTGCTTTCTCCCAGACTTCTATTCCTAGCATCTTCTCCATCATCTTATCCATTCCTGTGCTTAGTCCTTTCAGCTGTGTCGATCTGCAAAAACCTAGCACAAAGTGTTTAATGGGTCCATTCTGAAGGAAAATGAGCAAGTCCCAATTTCTTACCCCATTTTCAAACTTCATCCATGAGTTCTAAAAGTATTATTAGCCACAATATTAGACAATTACATAACTTTCCTGAGGGCACAAAACATGTCTGGGAGTTGAGTTGAGCCAGCTACTCTACACCAAATTTGCTTCCTCACTGACCAGCAATTAGCAGAACTAATCCAACTACCATCCTCAACTCCTTTTCTCAATCTCTACACCCGTGGCGCATGCCTTTAATTCCAGCACTTGGGAGGCAGAGGCAGGTGGATTTCTGAGTTCGAGGCCAGCCTAGTCTACAGAGTGAGTTCCAGGACAGTCAAGGCTACACAGAGAAACCCTGTCTTGAAAAACAAAAAAACAAAACAAAACAAAAAATCTCTACACCCAATGCACTACCACACCAAAAGAAGGCCAATGAGTGCCACTCCCACCACATCTCAACTCAGGTGTTCAATCCCTTTGTAAATTCCTATCTTCCAGATTCTTCTATCTCAATTCCTACTTCATTCATCCTAAACCTACAAGTATCCCATACCTTAGTCTAAGAACATATATACAACAGATAGTAAATGAAACTTGCCTCAGGAAGACAACAGAGATAATCCAGAAATCCCTAACACTGAAAACACCTATACCCTGTAGTCAGCTTACAGGAAATGTTTTTAACTTGTTTTTTAGTGATGGTCTAAGTAGCCTTGGAATGCCTTTTGTAGACCAGCCTGACCCAAACTCACAGAGATCTGCCATCCTCTGCCTCAAGATTGCTGAGAATAAGGGTATCCACACCCAGATACAAGGACTGTATATCCTCTACAATTAAGCATTATGAAGTACTCCTTTTTGCAAGTAGTGAATTTGCCTAAGTTAAAGAGCTAGTCAGTGAATGTCAATGGCAGAATGTGAACCATGGCAGTCTGACTCCAGAACAAATGTTATTAACTAAGGAACATATTCTGATTCATTTTAATTCACATTGAGATAGTTCACACCATACAGGGCCATTCTGAAGGCTCTTCTACTCTACTCCTACTCCAATATCCCCTAGGCTGTGTATTTTTAATGACACACGACTGAACATGGCATGTACTGTCTGTCACTCCTGTAAGACAACTGGCATGTTTGGTTCTTCCCTTTCCAACCAAAGTCAGACAGCACCTTCTTGGAGACAACATCTATACCCACACTTGTAGAATTATTCACTCTTAAACAAGAGCAATCATAGTACATGCTTGTTTCATGCTCCTGTCTTGCCTGGTTAATTTGAATCTCTGTAGCACTGTATTTTTTTTAAACTGTTGTTTGTAAAGGGTTTTAGTTTGTTTGTTTTTACATCTTTTTATTGCATAGTAACAAAGAGTAGTTCAATAAAATATGCAGCACTGAACTTAAGTGAAAATTATACTAGCCAAAATGTAGAACTAGATGTTTTACAATACTTCATTCTCAATTGTAAAAAAATATATCACAAGCCAAAAAGATTCCCTTGAAAATATGAAATCAGGGAAGAGATGGCTCAGTGGTTAAGAGCACTGACTGCTCTTCCAGAGGTCCTGAGTTCAAATCCCAGCAACCACATGGTGGCTCACAACCATCTGTAGTGAGATCTGATGCCCTCTTCTGGTTCGTCTGAAGACAGCTACAGTGTACTTATATATAATAAATAAATCTTTTTTTTTTTTTATAAAAAGAAAGTGTGAAATCAGCAACTGTCCTTTAAATGTTAGAGAAACAGTGAATTTTCAGAGTTCTACTTCAGAAGGTACTAAGAAACCGACATGAAAATATGGAGTTTTGGTGTCCTACTTCAAAGAAATGTGTCTCTTGGGACTGGAAAGATGGCTCATGGTGAAATGTGTATCACTGTTCCAGAAGTATTCCCAGCACTCACACCAGACTACCCATGACCACATGTAGCTCCAGCTCCAGGGGATCCAACATTTCTCCTGGCTTCCACAGACATACTACCTCATGTGATTCATGTATACATGTGACCCTCCTTCAGCTGACGGCTGATTCTATCAGACCCCGCCTTGCCACAGATAGCCACGATAGCCACGTCTTTCTGCCCACCTCCTGCTATTGCCACGCCTCTCTCCAAGTTCCAGTTACACCGGAAGTCCCGCCTCCAGAGACCGAAGATGAAGCTGCTGATTGGGCCAAGTTGCTGAAGAACTTAGGGGAGGGGTTTTGCTTTACCTATCTGTTTGCTTGTAACAAGGAGAATTCAATGAATGATGGCAGACTGAAAACACACTATATGTTGATCTAATTTTTTCAAAACCTTCCCACATTTCTGGTACCCTTATTTATTCAGGTCCTGACCCCCATTCCAGACGACCCATTCGTATGAGTGGCTGCAGGCAGCTACATATACACACATACAATTTTAAATATATACTTTTCAAGGAAGTACATCTCTTGTTACTTTTCTTGGCAATTTCCCATCCCAATTAACAGTCAAATTTACATAAGACATACAATGAAAAAGAATACACATCTTGCTATCAACATATCAGCCACTTCACAAAAATTACACATACTAAATTGATGCTTTTTTTCCCTATCAAGTTTTCAAACCATGTCTTTGAAAGCTTCTATAACTACTGTTTAAATGTAGATAGAGTATAGTAACAACACTAGGAGGGACTTTCAAAGCCTAAAATTAGACCTGGAAGTGGAATTTTTTTTTAACAAGCATCCTGGGAAATTTTCAAGCACCAGGCAATTCTCTGTTCACCAAATGGAAATTTAACAATCTAATGCTGATTCTAGCTACTCTTAGTAGCATCTTTTCCTATCACTATAGCAAAATACCTGATAAAACAACCTAAGGAAAGACTTGTTCTAGCTCCTAGTTTCAGAGATGTCAATCCATTACGGCAAGGAGGACATAAGAGAGCATACAATTTCCTACCATGGCAACCAGCAAGGAGAGGAAATGGAATACGGAAGGGGGTCAGAGTAAGATATAACACAAAGGACTCACTCAAGGTAACCTTCTACCTCCAGCTAGACCCCTCCTCCTACAGTTTCAACAACCTTACAAATAATAGCACCACAGCTAACAGCAGGAGCTCTACCTTAACAGGAGCATGTCACATCCATATGACAAAGGCTTGACCTCAGGAGACTGCCTGCTCTTCAGATGCTAGCAGCAAGTCCTGGGCCACCTGCACTTCTGACCAACCAGCTACAGATCACGGGTTCCCATGAGCACTTCTAAGGTTTGGTAATATTCTAGAATGGTTCACAGAACTCAGAAAAAATAACTTCACTATACCTATTACCAATTTATTATAAAGGACACAAGTAAGGGAGAGTCAGATGGCAGTGATTCATAGGAAAAGGTATGCAGGTGGCAATAGCTACGAATACTGTACAGTTGACATTAAACCCAGGTCTGAACTGCGCAGGTCCATTTACACAAGGATTTTGGTGAAGACTGCAACAAATTGAAAAAGCTCACAGAACTACCACATAGCCTAGAAATATCACAATAGGTTTTTTGTTTGTTTGGTTGGTTGGTTGTTTGGTTGGTTGGTTGGTTTTTTTGAGACAGGGTTTCTCTGTGTAGCCCTGGCTGTTCTGGAACTCACTCTGTAGACCAGGCTGGCCTTGAACTCAGAAATCCACCTGCCTCTGCCTCCCAAGAGCTGGGATTAAAGGTGTGCACCACCACTGCCCGGCCTCACAATATTTGTATGTTAGCTTATATCATGGATGCATAAAATATATGTGTATCCTGTTTCACTATTGCCTGCAAGTGATAATAGTCTGTTTTATCACTATTATAAAACACACATAAACCTATTATAAAAAGTCAACATTTGCCAGGCAGTGATGGCACACGCCTTTAATCCCAGCACTTGGGAGGCAGAGACAGGTGGATTTCTGAGTTTGAGGCCAGCCTGGTCTACAGAGTGAGTTCCAGGACAGCCAGGGCTATACAGAGAAACTCCTGTCTCGAAGAAAAAAAAAAAAAAAAGTCAGCATTTGTCAAACTCTACCCATGCAAACATGCCTGGTTCTATTCTCAAGAGAAGTGTAAATAACAGTGAGAATGCAGTATTGAACCATAGCTACACAATTAACTGTAGCGTAACTGCAGTACTGTGATACAACACAGCGGCCACCTTCTGGTGCTGTGGCAATGAGGTTGTTTCCAGAACAGAGTGAGCTCTTCACCTCTCTGGTACACTACTGATGGCAGTAAAAAGTCATCTAAGTTCTCATGAATTCTTTTTCACCATATATAAGATATGTAATAAACAAAGTGCTGTCAAGTTGAATGTTTCTATTTCTAGTAAGCCTAATAACCTCAGGCTATATTTTAGTAGTTAATTTTAGGAGGAATCAAACATTATGGAGATTTTCAGCAAATCAGTATCTTTAACCCTGCTACTATATAAGAATCTATTGAATTACACATCAGAATGCTGAAAAAAAAGTTTTTTAAAGTCCAGCATGATGGCTCAGAGGGAAGAGCGAGCTACTTGCTGCCAAACCTGATGACCTGCGTCCAATCCCTGAATCAGCACAGTGAAAGCAAAGACCCTATTCCTGAAAACTGTCTTTTGATCTCTGCAGTGCCATGACATACACGTGTGTACACAGACATGTGCACACATATGTGCTTTTTAAAAATATTAAATATATCATAATACTTAGTATGAAATGATAGACAAATCAACTAGGCAAACATGATCATTTTATAATGTATAAGAAACAAACTGTGTCTCATAAAGATAAATTATTAGTCAATTAAAAATAAAAGGAAGGGGGGCTGGAGAGATGGCTCAGTGGTTAAGAACACTGACTGCTCTTCCAGAGGTCCTGAGTTCAATTCCCAGCAACCACATGGTGGCTCACAACCATCTGTAATGGGATCTGATGCCCTCTTCTGGTGTGTCTGAAGATGGCTACATTGTATTCATCTACATAAAATAAATAATTCTTTAAAAAATAAAATAAAATAAAAGAGGCCAAAGATGGCTCAGCAGGTAAAGATGCCTGCCACCAAGCCTAACAATGTGAGTTTGATTCCTGGGACCCTCACAGTGGACAGAGCGTCAGCTCTTAAGGGTTGTCCTGATCTCCAGGCATGAGCCCTGGCATCCATGTGGGGACACACACACACACACACACGTGGAGGGAAGGAAAGAGAAGGATGGAGGAAGGGAGGGAGGAAGAGAGGGAGGGAGACTAGAAAATATAATTAAAACTTCTTAAATAAAACTAAAACTAGTGAGATGGCTCAGCAGGTAAAGGTGCCTGCCACCACTCCTGATGACCTCTGGACCCAAAAACTGAAAAGGGGGACAGACTCCAGCAGATTGCCATCTGGTGACATCTCATATGTGACTCTAGCATGTAAGTACCAACACACATGTATACAACACATGCAAAAATAAAGAATCCCATAGAACCATGGACTCTATCACAACTTATGTTTTTCACTTATCCGTACCACATGACTCACAAGTAACTACATATGGGCACTAAGCCCACTGACTCCCCAGAGCCTACTCTAACTGCTCTTATGCTGCCTCTCCACTTCTCATCAAGTAAGACAACGAAAAGGAGGAGAGCACAAAGTAAACTCCACAGTTAACCCTGCTGCTGAGTTACTTTCTGAAAGCACATCTTACCCAGACAGGCCCCTGGCAGGCACTGAAGTCAGACATTTAAATAGCTGCCATCGACGAGTGTGTGGTGACTTTATCAGAGTCAAGAGAAAGACATCTTGGGTCATTCGGTAGTTAGTTCAAAGCCCAGAGAAATAATTAACCAGCTAGAGATCCTGGTCCAACTTAGGAGCCCTGGTAAAGGTTGGACTCTGTTCACCCCATAAGACACCCAGAAGCCGGCAGCCTGAAGATGAATTTAAGTCACGTGAGGGTTCCAGAATGGCATCAAGAAGCACCTTTGTGCTGGGTAGTGGTGGTGGCACATGCCTTTAATCCCAGCACTTGGGAGGCAGAGACAGGCGGATTTCTGAGTTCGAGGCCAGCCTGGTCTACAGAGTGAGTTCCAGGACAGCCAGGACTACACAGAGAAACCCTGTCTTGGAAAAAAAAAAAAAAAAAAAATCGAAGTGTCTTTGTTCCTACAGTAAGAACTTTTACATTTCATCAAGCCTGCAAACTGGTAATCTCCCTTTAATGAAAAAGGGGCCCAGTAACTATAATGTCTCTTTCTAGAGTTGGTCGTAATACAACATGGAATGATTTAATCATAGCGGTCTATGCAACTGAAAACACTTCCCCCGCTTTGTATGGACCTAACTAGAGTAAAACAAGAATCTATTCCAAAAAGAAGCCATCAGACATTTACACCAGAGTAAGACTGAAGGACCTAATAACAAGCAGTATCTCTCACACCGAGTGGAAAGACTAACTACTCCGTTTTTTTCTGTTTTTTTTTTTGGGGGGGGTGCAGTATGAGGAGGGGGGCTTTGGAAAATACGAATGAGCATACAAGGAGCCCAATGTCCCCAGAAATAAAGCCTCCTTCACATCTGACTGTTTACCCTAATCAAGTTCTCCTCAGGGTGTGTTGAGAATCAACTTTTTGAAACATTCTGTTATCAGATTGAGGGGCCCCGTCTCCTTCCTAGTCTACTGCCCATTTAAGCAGCTCATCTTCCATACACCAGATGCATTATTCTAGCTCCAGAAACTCAACGGAAAACTGCAGAAATCCTGTTCAGCATGCATGTAATTTTGGGGTGCAACGTATTTCTCAGACGTTCTCGTATATATACATTAGAAGCTAATCCTCTGATCTAATTTGAAGACTTGCTCTTTGTGGAATACAAGCAGAGTCAAAGCTTACCTGTCACCACTTGTTCTTAACCCATCTAAAGGCCAGTACGAAAGCTAAAATGAGGTCTTGTATGAAAACCACTTGCCCATTATTGAATCGAGGGAGTTCTCTTAACAACATCCTGTAAAAGCATTTTGTAGCCTGGCAAAGTAGCACGCTTTTTTATTCCAGCACTCGGAAGGCAGAAGCAGTCGGTGAGGCTAACCTACCTACACAGTGAGTTACAGACCAGCTGAGGCTACAGGGAGCCTGTTTCAAAACGCAAAACAAAACAAAACAAAACGGGCAGGCCTTTAATCCCAGCACTAGGAAGGCAGAGGTAGGCAGATCAAGGCCAACCTAGTCTACACTGCAAGTTCGAGGCCAGCCAGCACTAGTGAGACTTTTTTGGGGGGGATGGGGGGAGCAAACAATAAGTCAAAGAGAAATAAAACCAGTATCTCAGAAACACACTCAGACCCTCAGGCTAGCTATCTACCATTTACGTATATGTGTCAATATATACATAGATCTGTGCACACACCCCAAAGCAATCTTGCTTAACTTCTCCCTTCTTGCCACTCATTAAGTCTTACGAAATGCAAAAACTGCTCCCAGCTTCACAACTCTTCAATGATCCAAATCCGCCTCTGCTGATGCATTCAGTCCTCCAGATCTGAAACTGTTTTGTGGAACAGAAACACTGAGCAGCACACATATGCTTGGCATTTGCAAGCATTAACCGCGTCAACTAAAACAAGTGACAGGACCTGCCCTAGCAGTAGCGACGCAAGGCCAAACCCCTGGGTTTATGATTCCCACAAATTGAGCCCAAGGCCCAAGGTTAGCGGCCGCACCTCCACGGAGGGGACCAGAACGGGCACGACGCAGGGGTGGCGGACCGCACGCCCCGCCCCGCCCCGCCCCACCGGAGCGCTGCAGTCCCC
>JADRCD010170593.1:4600-23600 GCA_019843815.1 Montemys delectorum | reverse complement strand
ATACCCAGCACCCAGCAACCATCAGCATTCATGGAGGCCCATCCCCTGCTGATTTGCTGCAGGAATGGAAAACCATGTCATACCCTCCCTTCCACATGGCCATTCAGGACTCAGCAGGGGTCATACCTATTCAAACCACAACAAGGAACATTTTGATTAAATTAATTGAGGTTGAAAGACCTGCCCACTATAGATGATACCATTCTGTAGGATGGAAAGTATGAACTGTATATGGATAGAGAAGATGTCTTAGTCAGGGTTTCTATTCCTGCACAAACATCATGACCAAGAAGCAAGTTGGGGAGGAAAGGATTTATTTAGCTTACTTCCACATGCTGTTGATCACCAGAGGAAGTCAGGACTGGAACTCAAGCAGGTCAGGAAGCAGGAGATGACGAAGAGGCCATGGAGACATATTTCTTACTGGCTTGCTTTCCCTGGCTTGCTCAGCCTGCTCTCTTATAGAACCCAAGACTTCGAACCCAGGGATGGCACCACCCACAAGGGGCCCTACCCCCTTGATTACTAATTGAGAAAATGCCCCACAGCTGGATCTCATGGAGGCACTTCCCCAACTGAAGCACCCTCTCTGTGATAACTCCAGCCTGTGTCAAGTTGACACACAAAACCAGCCAGTACAGAAGGCAAGCAGACCACAAGCACAAATGCATTCCTTGTTCTCAGTGCTTGACTTATGGATGTTATGTGACTATATCTCTCAAGATTCTGCTATTGGTCTTTCCATGCTGTGACAGAACTGTGAGAGGAAATAAACCCTGCCCCTTCTAATTTTCTTTTGACAGGGTATTGTATCACAGCAAAAAGAAATTAAGATGACTGGAAATACTATGTTTTTTTCTGGTGACATTGTCGTTGAGGTTTTAGGCACATACCAATCTCAAAAGTTATAAATAACCTTTGGAATTAAAAATTAGAATATTAAACTTTCTAGCCCAGTTAATTAAGATCAGGTAATAATTTGCTTCCAGGTAAAGCCAAATTCTTTTCTCATTCTTCCCAGTAATTACCCCAATGGAGTAGACTATAAGCAAAATGGTAAGGAATCAATTCAAAGACAAAATAAGCCATGGAAAATTTTAATCTATAGCTATTTATTCTCTCAAGGAGAGAGAGGACATCCCTTCTCATAACCAAGAGAGAATCAGTCTCAGGTCACCATTAGTCATCTTTCTCTGGAGCAATGCCAGGTCTGCCATCATTGATTGTCTTAAGTTAAAAGCAATATCAGGCCTCCAACATTGGTGACCCTCTTTGTTAAGGAAGAATGTATTAAATAGTTTTGCTGCTTATATACATGTCATAGTAACATAAAGGAAAAATAATGTTCAATTCATTATTTAATATTAGTTCCTAAGCTTTAGAAATTAAGTTTGTTTTACATAATAGGTAGCACATATACAGTTTGCAGTGACTAGACATTATTTATGTATTTTATTCCCTTTTTTCTTATTATACATTGTCTTTATTTACATTTCAAATGTTATCCCTTTTCCCAATTTCCTTTCTGATAAAAAAAAAAAAACCCATGTAGGGCAGACTCTGGATTGTCCTTCCTTCAGTCTCTGCTCCACACTTTGTCTCTGCAACTCCTTCCATGGGTATTTTGTTCCCCCTTCTAAGAAGGATCAAAATATCCACACTTTGGTCTTCCTTCTTCTTGAGTTTCTTGTGATTTGTGGATTGTATATTGGATATTCTAAGCTTCTGGGCTAATATCCACTTATCAGTGAGTGCATACCATGTGTGTTCTTTTGTGATTGGGTTACCTCAGGATGATATTCTCCAGAACCATCCATTTCCCTAAGAATTTAATAAATCCATGGTTTTTAATAGCTGAGTAGTACTCCATTGTGTAGATGTACCACATTTTCTGTATCCATTCCTCTGTTGAGGGACATCTGGGTTGTTTCCAGTTTCTGGATATTATGAATAAGGCTGCTATGAACATAGTGGAGCATGTGCCCTTATTACATGTTGGAGCATCTTCTGGGTATATGCCCAGGAGTGGCATAGCTGGGTCCTCTGGTAGCACTATGTCCAATTTCCAGAGGAACCACAAAACTGATTTCCAGAGTGGTTGTATCAGCTTGCAATCCCACCAGCAATTCAAGAGTGTTCCTCTTTCTCCACAACCTTGCCAGCATGTGCTGTAATCTAAGTTTTTGATCTTAGCCATTCTGACTGATGTGAGGTAGAATCTCGGGGTTGTTTGATTTGCTTTTCTCTAAGGACTAAGGATGTTGAACATTTCTTTAGGTGCTTCTCATCCATTCGGTATTCCTCAGTTGAGAATTATTTGTTTAGCTCTGTACCCCATTTTTTTAATAGAGTTATTTGGTTCTCTGGAGTCTAACTTCTTGAGTTCTTTATATATATTGGATATTAGCCCTCTATCAGAAGTAGGATTGGTAAAGATATTTCCCAATCTGTTGGTTGCCATTTTGCCCTATTGACAGTTTCCTTTGTCTTACAGAATCTTTGTAATTTTATGAAGTTCAATTAGTCAATTCTTGATCTTAGAGCATAATAAGCTTTTGGTGTTCTGTTCAGGAAACTTTACTCTGTGCCCATGTGCTCAAGGCTCTTCCCCACTTTATTTTCTACTAGATTCAGTGTATCTGGTTTTATGTGGAGGTCATTGATCCACTTGGACTTGAACTTTGTACATGGAGATAAGAATGGATCGATTTGCATTCTTCTACATGCTGACCTCCAGTTGAGCCAGCACCATTTGTTGAAAATGCTGTCTTTCTTCCACTGGATGGTTTTAGCTCCCTTGTCAAAGATCAAGTGATCATAGGTGTCTGGGTCTTTCTAGGTCCTCAATTCTGTTCTATTGATCTACCTACCTGTCACTGTACCAAGACCATGCAGTTTTTATCACAATTGTTCTGTAGTACAGCTTGAGGTCAGAGATGGTGATGCTCCCAGAATTTCTTTTATTGTTGAGAATAGTTTTTGCTATCCTAGATTTTTTTGTTATTCCAGATGAATTTGCAAATTGCTCTTTCTAACTCTGAATAATTGAGTTGGAATTTTGATGGGGATTGCATTGAATCTGTAGATTGCTTTCAGCAAGATGGCCATTTTTACTATATTAATCCTGCCAATCCATGAGCATGGGAGATCTTTCCATGTTCTGACATCTTCCTTGATTTCTTTCTTTAGAGACCTGATGATTTGTCATACAGGTCTTCCACTTGCTTAGTTAGAGTCACACCAAGGTATTTTATATTATTTGTGACTATTGTGAAGGGTGTCATTTCCTTAATTTCTTTCTCAGCCTGTTTATCCTTTGTGTAGAGGATGGCCACTGATTTGCCTGAGGTTAATTTAATATCCTGCTAGTTTGCTGAAGTTGTTTATCAGATTTAGGAGTTCTCTGATGGAATTTTTGGAGTCACTTAAATAGACTATAATATCATCTGCAAAGAGTGATAATTTGACTTCTTCTTTTCCAATTTGTATCCCTTTGACCTCCTTTTGTTGTCTAATTGCTCTGGCTAGGACTTCAAGTACAATATTGAATAGGTAGGAAGAAAGTGGGCAGCCTTGTCTAGTCCCTGATTTTAGTGGGATTGCTTCAAGTTCCTCTCCATTTAGTTTGATGTTGGCTACTGGTTTGCTGTATATTGCTTTTACTATGTTTAGGTATGGGGCTTGAATTCCTGATCTTTCCAAGACTTTTATCATGAAGAGGTGTTGGATTTTGTCAAATGTTTTCTCAGTACCTAATGAAGTGATCATATGGGTTTTTTTTCTTTGAGTTTGTTTATATAGTGGATTATGTTGATGGATTTCCATATATTGAACCATTCCTGCATCTTTGGGATGAAGCCTAATGATGGATGATCATTTTGATGTGTTCTTGGATTCAGTTTGTGAGAATTTTGAGTATGTTTTCATTGATATTCATAAGGGAAATTGGTCTGAAGTTCTCTTTCTTTGTTAGATCTTTGTGAGATTTTGGTATCAGCATAACTGTGTCTTCATTGAACAAATTTGGTACTGTTTCTTCTGTTTCTATTTTGTGGAATAGTTTGAGGAGTATTGGTATTAGGTCTTCTTTGAAGGCCTGATAAAACTCTGCACTAAACCCATCTGATCTTGGGCTTTTTTTGGTTGGGAGACTATTAATGACTGTTTCTATTTCGTTAGGGGATATGGGACTGCTTAGATTTTTTATCTGATCTTGATTTAACTTTGGTACCTGGTATCTGTCTAGAAAATTGTTCATTTCATCCAGGTTTTCCAGTTTTGTTGAGTATAGGCTTTTGTAGTAGGATCTGTTGATTTTTTTTTATTTCTTCAGTGTCTGTTTTTATGTCTCCCTTTTCATTCTGATTTTTTTAAATTAAGATACTGTCTCTGTGCCCTCTAGTTAGTCTGGCTAAGGGTTTATCTAGCTTGTTGATTTTCTCAAAGAACCAGTTCCTGGTTTGGTTTATTCTTTGTATATTTCTTTTTTTGCCACTTGATTGATTTCAGCCTTGAGTTTGACTATTTCCTGCTGTCTACTCTTCTTGGGTGAACTTGCTTCCTTCCGTTGTAGAGATTTCAGATTTGCTGTCCAAGTGCTAGTGTATGCTTTCTCAGGTTTCGTTTTGGTGACACTCAGAGCTATGTATTTCCCTCTTATGACTGCTTTCATTGTGTCCCATAAGATTGGGTATATTGTGGTTTCATTTTCATTAAATTCTAAAAGGTCTTTAATTTCTTTCTTTTTTTAATCCTTGGCCAATTTATCATTGAGTAGAATATTGTTCAGCTTCCATGGGTATGTGGGCTTTCTATTGTTTTTGTTATTGAGCACTAGCCTTAGTCTGTGGTGATATGATGGGATGTATGGAATTATTTCAATCTCCTTGTATCTGTTGAGGACTGTTTTTTGACCAATTATATGGTCAGTTTTGGAGAAGGTACCATGAGGTGCTGAGAAGAAGGTATATCTTTTTGTTTTAGGATAAAAATGTTCTACAGATATATGTTAAATACATTTGTTTCATAACTTCCATTAATTTCACTGTGTCTCTGTTTAGTTTCTGTTTCCATGATCTGCCCATTGATGAGAGTTGGATGTTGAAGTCTCCCAGTATTATTGTGTGTGTTGCAATATGTGCTTTGAGCTTTAGTAAAGTTTCTTTTTATGAATGTGGATGCCCTTACATTTGGATCATAGAGGTTCAGAATTGAGAGTTCATCTTGGTAGATTTTTACCTTTGATTAGTAGGAAGTGTCCCTCCTTATCTTTTTTGATAACTTTAGGTTGAAAATCGATTTATTTGACATTAGAATGGCTACCCAGCTTGTTTCTTGAGACCATTTGCTTGGAAAATTGTTTTCCAGCCTTTTACTCTGAGGTAGTGTATGTCTTTGTCACTGAAGTAGGTTTCCTGTATGTAGCAAAATATTGGGTCATCTTTACGTAACTAGTCTGTTAGTTTATGTCTTTTTATTGGGGAATTGAGTTCATTGATATTTATAGATATTAAGGAAAAGTAATTGTTGCTTCCCGTTATTTTTGTTGTTAGAGTTGGAATTCTGCTCATGTGGCTATCTTCTTTTAGTTTTGTTGAAAGATTACTTTCTTGCTTTTTCTAGGAGTAATTTCCCTCCTTGTGTTAGAGTTTTCCATTTATTATCCTTTGAAGGGCTGGATTTGTGGAAAGATATTGTGTAAATTTGGTTTTGTCATGGAATACCTTGGTTTCCATGGAGATGTGTGGTAATTGAGAGTTTTGCTTGGCATTTGTGTTCTCTTAGGGTCTATATGAAATCAGACCATGATATTCTGGCTTTCATAGTCTCTGGCAAGAAGTCTCGTATAAGTCTGAGAGGTCTCCCTTTATATGTTACTTGACCTTTTTCCCTTAATGCTTTTAATATTCTTTCTTTGTTTTGTGCATTTGGTGTTTTGATTATTATGTGACAGGAGGAATTTCTTTTCTGGTCCAAACTATTTGAAGTTCTGTAGGCTTCTTGTATGTTCATGGGCATCTTTTTCTTTAGGTTATGAAAGTTTTCTTTTATAATTCTTTTGAATATATTTACTGGCCTTCTAATTTGGAAATCTTCACTCTCTTTTATAGCTGTTATCCTTAGGTTTGGTCTTCTCATTGTGTCCTGGGTTTCCTGGGTATTTTGGGTTAGGATCTTTTTGCATTTTGTGTTTTCCTTGACTGTTGTGTCAGTGTTTTCTATAGTATCTTCTGTGCTTGTGATTCTCTCTTCTATCTCTTGTATTCTGTTGGTGATGCTTGCATTTATGGCTCTGTACTTCTTTCCTAGGTTTTCTATCACCAGAATTGTCTCCCTTTATGATATCTTTATTGTTTCTACTTCCATTTTTAGATTCTGGATGGTTTTGTTTAATTCCTTTACCTGTTTGGTTGTGTTTTCCTGTAATTTTTAAGGGATTTGTGTCTTTCCTCTTTGTGGGCTTGTACATGTTTACCTGTGTCCTCCTGTATTTCTTTAAGGAAGTTATTTATGCACTTCTTAAAATCCTCTATCAGCATCATGAGATATAATTTTAAATCTGAATCTTGCTTTTCCAGTGTGTTGGGGTATCCAGGACTTGTTGTGGTGGGAGTACTGGGTTCTGATGATGACAAGTAGTCCTGGTTTCTGTTGGTAAGTTTCTTGTGTTTGCCCTTTGCCATCTGGTAATCTCTGGTGTTAGATGTTCTTGCTGTCTTTGGCTAGAGCTTGTTCCTCCTGTGGGTCTGTAAGCCTGTGTCAGTACTCCTTGGAGACCAGCTCTCTCCTGGTAAGACCTGTGCCCAGAGAGTTGTGGAACAGCCTCACCTTCTGGGTGCAGATCGAGGCAGGAAGAACCCTGTTCAAGCTGCTCTGCAGCTTCTGTGGCCTGTGCCTCCTGGCTGGTCCCACCTTAGACAGTCACCAGAGAGAAAATGGCAATCTTGTCTGAGTCCCAGGGTCAGGTTACTCCCTGGAGACTAGCTCTCCTCTGGCAGGAAAGTGCACTCCTGTATTTTATTCTTAATAAATAATTTCTCTTACTCATGAATCTTCTGAACAGCATATATAATCATCATAGTATTTTATAGATGAGGAAATGAAGGCATAGACCTATTTAATAATTTGCATAAGATCATATAGCCTTATAGAGTGCAAAAACATCACTGAAAGTTCAACTGTCCAGCTGCAGTGTGTATGCCTTGCCACAGTATGAAAGGGTTTAGTCTCAGTGTCAAGCTCTGTCAGCAATGTCTGGAAGAAATATTCAATGAAAACTCAAAAGGAATTATCAAAACTGTAAAACTGAAAACCGAGCACAATTACTTCTATGTACCTTGTAGAATATATGCCATATCTGCACATGATGTATATATGACAGATGTTATATATGTTTGTTTATATAAATGTTACAAATTTAGGACAAACTTAAAAAGATGTGGATATCTCTGGAGGCAAGACATGGAATACTGTATTGTAGGTTGTACATTTTGTCTAGTTCTCTTTTTCTCCATACCCTTCCCTGGTTGGCTGAACTATTTTTATTGTAGGAATCACACAAATGAAAGGTTTCATTGGGCCAGCTTCTGATGAATAACTACTGTGTTCCAGGCACTGTACTGGGTGTAAGTGGAAGAGTCTGTGAAAACAAGAAAAGGAATCCAACATAATCCTTATTTGCAAACCAAGAAGGCAGAGAATATATACAACGTGTTAAAATGTTTTTCAAGCAAAGAAGTTCTTTCATGAGAACAGCAGCAGTAACAATAATACAATGAGCAAGAAAAAAAAATAACCAGAAACAGGGGAATATTGTTGTGTTATGAATAGCTACTAATAAGACTTCCTGGAACCTAGAAACACACGACCTTACATAGCAAGAGGAAATTTGCTGATGCGATTAGATTTTATGTATACAAGAAATGCAGGCACAGGGGATGGAGCAGGGACTGAGGGAATGGTCAACCAATAACTGGCCCAAGTTGAGAGCTATGCCATAGAAAAGTACCAGTCGCTGACATTGTTAATGATACTCTGTTATGCTTGAAGACAGGAGCAAGTAGTCCTCTGAAAGGCTCTACCCGGCAGCTGACTGAGACAGATATAGACACCCACAGCCAAACAGTGGATGGAGCTTGGAGACTCTTATGGACAAAAAGGAAGAAACATGACTGGCCCGGACAGGGATAGGAACTCCACAGGAAGACCAACAGTGTCAACTAATGTGGACTCTTGGGGGGGGGCTCTCAGAGTCTGAACCACCAACCAAAGAACACACACGAGCTGGACATAGGTCTTCCTGCTCATATGTAGCAGATGTGCAACTTAGCATTCATATAGGTCATCAACAACTGGAATGGGAGCTATCCCAATAGCTGTTGCCTTTATGTGGGGTGTGTTCTACTAGCTGGACTGCCTTGTCTGGCCTCAGTGGGAGAGAAAGCACCTAGCATCCCAGAGACCTGAAGTGCCAGGATGGGGGTGATACTCAGGGGGGGGCCCCCACCAGATCAGAGGAGTAGGGGAGGGGAAGTATTGTAGGAGGTGGTGGCCAGGACGAGGGTAGTGAGTAGGATCTAAAGAGAATAATTTTTAAAAAGTCACATTAAATTAAAAATAAAAGCATATTATTTAATAAAAATGTTAAGATAGGATATTTGCCCTGTACTATCCAATGGCCATAATGTTGTCACAAGAGTCTTTAGGACAGAGGGGATGATCAGAGTCCAAAATGAAACCCTGATGCTGAATAGAGGTGGACATTATGCTAGGAAGGATAAAGGTGACATTTTTTGTGCCATAAAAATAGGAAGAGATTCTTCACTGGGGACTGAGAACAGATGAAATTGTACTTACCACCTTGAATTTAAGACTCCTTTCAAACTGTGTGAAATTAATTTAGGATGGCTTAGGCCACTAATAATAATAATAATAACTGTTACAGAAACATGGAAATCAAATATACATGAAACGGTGTGTTTCTCTCATACATGTGAATGGGATTGTAGGTGGTCCTTGACTAGTGAGAGGGCTTGCTTCACTAGGTGCCAAGAATCCCGACTGTTTGTATTTGGCAGGCTTCCCCTGGAAAGGTGTTGCTTTCATCTGTGGTCCATAATGTCTCACAAGCACACATGTTTCTAGCAGATGGATGAAGGAAGATGAAAAGAAAAGTTTGATCTCTTTAGGAAATATTCCAGAGATTGCACACATCATTTTACACGCACGCGTGCACACACACACACACACACACACACACACACACACACTGACCAGAATCTTTTTCACATGGCCATGCCACAGGGGAGGCTGGGAAACTTCACCTTTGGGTGGCATTCTGCCAAACTAAAAACCAGGAGCTCTGCTGCTTAATGAAGGTCTGAGAGACAATATTGGAGACAGCTAAGCAAGTATCTTAACAACTTGTTACTCATGTTATTGGAAACTAAAAACATAGCATTTATGTTTTGTGCTATAGAATCATAGTAATTCCAAGGCCTGGGAGATGCAAGGAATGATAAAAGTCACACAATAACAAGTGTCTGGTTGACAAAAGGTTGGGACATTTATTTACTTCTAAATTTTCAGTGGTTTAAATAGAGATACAAATATTAATAATGCTAGAACCACCATAAAAGATTAATGACAGAACGAATGATTTCCAAGTAGCTAGAGAATATTTAGTTTTTGTTTTCAAATAAAAGCAGTATGGGGATTAAAAATGCAGAAGTCTTATGAACAAGAAACACAAAATGCGTTGGTAGGAACAGGTTCTAACAAGACCTAGGCAATCGATTAGTAGTAGCGTCACTGGCTGGTGTGTGTGATGCCCTGGATCCCATCCAAACACCACAGTAAAGAAGTTCTAACAAACTAGTCATGACTGTAAACACAAATAAAGCAAATAGCAATAAAGCAGGGACTGAAGTAACCAGACAGTAAAACATTCTCAAAGTTGACAAGATTATAAATCATCATCATTAGGAGCAAAGATCAATGTTATTTGTATTTCCTTTCTTTAAAAGAATGTGTAAACATCATATAAACTATGTTGGACAATCACAAATATTTTTCACACACACATCAGCATATATTCAAAATATACGAAACAGCCACCAACAAAACTATGATAAAAAATAAGTCAATAATTGAAATCAAGGAGTTATGAAAACTATTGGTTCAAATAGATCCAAAACAGCAAAGACATTAAAAGTTTAAATGAAAGTATTTGGAAGGATGTTTGTGGCTTTAAATGCATCTTCAAGAATAAAGGGAAAGGACCTTGCAGTGGAAGAATTTATAAGCTATCAACAGTACAGCACTATCTCAGACAGCTGAGGGAAACTAAAAGCAATGAGAATGAGTAACAATAGGTAACAATTACAGGAGCCATAGAGGACAGTGCATGCTATTAATGGCATCTATATGCCAATTAAACTACATGGAATAGATCAATATTCATAAGAAATTCTGTATTTGACAGGCTACAGAAAAAATTAAAGTGAGATACATGTTGACAGTGTCATGCTCACATATGATGTGTTGTGTCATGTTCACTTCAGTGATCTTTATACATGTTGTCCTAGGAAGTGGAAAATTGAAAAGTCAGCATACCTAACCATTTTATCACATTGATTTTTTAAGTATACAAAATAGTCTCCCTGAAGAAAAATGACTATATTATATACCAACCTACTTATGAAAATTTAAGGAAGTCAGTGGTAGAAAACTACAATCATGTATTAGTTCTTCCTGTTATACCGAAGGTTTCCATGCCAGACAATCTACAATTTAACCATGTTAGTTCACCAAGGAAATAAATCCTGTGTTTAAGTTAATAGAGGCAGGAACTTGTTGGATTAAAATTTTTTTACATTTATGCAAATATTCACACAGCCAGACTTAGCAGAGAATCTCATTAACTAAAAGATATGTGTAAAACACTTCCAAGCATTGTTTTAAAAGAAGAAATGTAGGTATATTTCATATAAATCTTGTATCACTATGACTAATTAGCCTAATAGAAAGCATAATTGCTATAATTAAAAAACATAATGTGGTATTAACATTGGAAGGAAAAGTGAAATGATATAATCATTTATGGAAATGAATGCAATCTTCTATGCTGTGTCATATAAAATGAGTGTAACTTCTCTTTTTTCTTTACAATTGCATGTATTTATACCATGTAAATTGTTGTGAGAGTCACCTCCCATTACTCCTGTAATCCTTCATCCACTCCTGATGATGACCTTCCCAACAAGTCGCTTTTCTACTTGTGTGTGTGTGTGTGTGTGTGTGTGTGTGTGTGTGCAGTTCTTGTGTAGGTAGGTACTGTTACTATGAGTTCACGATTGCAATGTCCAGGTTGTATCAAGACAATTTCTTTTCATCTCCCTGCCTCCATCCTCCAGCTCCTATGACCTTTCTACCATCTTTACACAGCTGATGGGGGAGAGATAGCATTATTCTTATTCTTACGCAGCTGTTGACCTGGTATGGTACAATCCTAACCTGCCAGGAATGATGTGCCTACTGGTACGTTATAGTGGTAAGACTGTTTGGGAGATAACCAGCCACTTCCTGATTGGGTTTGAGGCCTTCTCCATAGGGCAGAATATACACTTATTCCACCAAATTGGTCAGAAACGTATGCCAGGGTGAGTCTACTACTGATGTTTTGCTAAATGGAATGCTTCTTATTCTCTGAGTATTTATTTTTAACACACTGAATAGTACTAATCTCAGCCTCAGTCAGAGATAATCCTCTGATGGCAGTAATTAATAGAGATATTCATAACTGCTTAGAATGATGAGAATCAGTGACTATATTCAGCTCTAAATAAATCAACGTGCAAATCAACAAGATTACAAATCTGGCAAAGATTACAAATAAGAAGTTCAAAGAAGGAGGACCTCAACTTTTAGATACTCATGGAAAGATCCTCAACATCAAAATAATTAGGTAGATACAGCTTAAAACTAAATGAGACTCAATTTACACCTACAATATTAGTAAAGATCGGGAAGTCAGATGGTGCCACATTGGCAGAGGGGAGGAGGAATGAGTCTGTTTGTGCACTCCTGTGAGAATGCAGACTGGTGGAGCTCTTCTGGAAGTCAACAAATCACTTCTTTAGATCTGATTTCAGAGGAGCTTGCCCAGGACCATGTGTGGTATAATTGAAGAGAATCAGAGCATTTGCATTCAGAACAGGAAGAGATTGCCCTATGGAAATATTCAAAGGACTGCAGTGTGCATCGAAGCCACACCTAGCTCTCTGTGCTTCCAGGGCTGGATTCTTCCCTGATTCTTAAGTGAGAGCAATGATTACCCATGCAACCTAGGTGTATTTCTGTACCCAGCAGAGCCCCATGTCATGACTGGTTTGTACTAAAACTGGAAATATGAATGCATATCAGAAAAATTAATGGATTTTAAACACTTTAAAAAGTAGATATTACTGGAGTAGACACAATGCTTAAGCTAAAGTGAAAACTATAGAATAAATATATTAATTTTACAATTTTTGTCTTTTCCTCTATGTTCTTATCATGAAGGGAACAAATTTTAATGAAAATTAATTAATTTAATGAAAATAAAATCGGCCCTTTTCTTTTACCAGAAATTCAACAACATAATAAAATCTTGTATAGTTATCCCACAAAATTCGCCAAGGGTTTCTTCAGGTATTCAGAGCAAAGTATCTTAGTGTGGGCTGCTAAAAGTGCCTATTTTCCTGGGACTTTTATCTGTGTCATTGCAGCTGGTGTTCCCAGTAACTTCCTTAGAAAGCTAGACTAAGATTATCATTTAGTTCTTAGACCAATGGTTCTTAACCTGTAGGTGGAAACCCCTGGTGTCACATATCCTGCATATCAGATATTTACATTACAATTAATAACAGTAGAAAATTTACATTTATGAAGTAGGAACAGAAGAATTTATGGGCAGAGGTCACTGCAACTTAAGCAACTGTAGCAACTGTATTAAAGGATCTGCATCATTAGAAAGGTTGAGAACCAATGACTTATACTAAGAAGATCTCCTGAGGCCACTGCTCTGCTTCCTGTTGTGACAATGGCTCTTGGCATTTGTCATTTTAGCCACATACCATTCTCTTCTATCACTAGGAGCATGTCTATGTCTGTCAGCTATAGCTGGTGCCACCTTGGTCTTGATGCTAATCTTGCTGATGTCTTCCGAGATAGAATATTTCCATTTATTACAACTTCATGTCCGTGTCTGTTAACTCTCACCCCTCAGTCATGTATCCTTTACTCTGTAAGAGAGAATAGGTAAAGATATCCCACTTCATACCTGCTCTTGATCCGTTATTTGGGTACAAGTCCCTAGAGACTGAGCTGGGTGAAATGCCTGTGACAGGTTTGGGCAGTCTTCAAAATCTTTCCTACCTTTTAAGCTTGGGGGTAATTTTCTGGGTGATGTTTGACATTTTCTGTGTGACTTTTTGGCCACTATTCCTTAAACTCTTTCTTCTACTAGAGGATCCTCATGCTTCTTCAGATATTCTAGGGTTCCCAGAACTCATCAAAATTCCAGAGTGAGAGAGGCTGAGGTGTGAGCTGAGGACCCTATAGAGGTTGTCTGCATATCATCCTAGCTCTGGCTATGATGAAGGTAAACACAACTTGGCTATGCTGCATGTGCTCACCTTCACATCCATTCAGAATATCACCATTATCTTTCTCCCCTCCTTCTCACCACTTGTTTTCTCCCCTCTCTGCTAAGGGAGGGTCCATCTTACCCAAGAGATGGCATCATTTCTCAAGCTGCTTTCATCCCCTAGGCTCAGCACAGTAGTGAGGGTAATATAGATACAATTGTACGAATCATTCCTACAAGAGGAAACATACAGCATTGTAGCTAAGAATTTGAACTAGGATATAAAAGTCCCAGGGTCAAGTCCTGATGGTTCTTTCTAGTTTCATAATTTGGCAAATTTTTTAACTACTATTAATGTCAATTCTATTATTTTAAAACTGAGAACAACAGTAGTACCAACTTCACAAGACTATCATGAAGCTTCCATTATATATGTTACAGAGCATTTGATATGTAGGAGATATATTTTTAATTAGCCCATGAGAAATCAATCAAGAAACACACACGGTTGAGGTCATGATCAAGGTGTTTGTACTTTGGTTTTACACCTTCAATTGTGAGCTAGAGGTAAGTTTCCCATCTTAACACTTTTCTTCATGTTTTAGCAACTTTTAAATTTTCTTAGCATGCTGATACTGGTTTATTAATCAACAGATATTTATTCTATACATTGCTTAATATATAAGACACACAAGAGTACACTGAAAACAGACTAAGTTTTAATTTATTATGAAAAATTGACTATGTGATCTGTAACTTAGCTTCATTGCATATTGACCAACAGTTGAATACTCAGTTTATAGATTAGGATTGTTCTTAATTATTTTTGTATTTCAGTATTTTGAGAACTCACACATGAATATTATATTTACCTAATTTCCATGCCTCTTCCCTCAACCTCTCCTGTGTCTTCCTCACTCCCTCTTAAATTCATGACCTCTTCTTCATTATTCTCTCTCTCTCTCTCTCTCTCTCTCTCTCTCTCTCTCTCTCTCTCTCTCTCTCTCTCTCACACACACACACACACACACACACACTACCCCAAGTCCATTTAATGTTTTTTGTATGTGCATGTGCTTAGGGCTGACTACTTGGCATAGGACAAGCCATCAGAGGTCTTGTCCCTGGATAAAGCTGATGTTCCCTGTCTCCGTTAATTGCCTACAGCTCTTCATCTAGGAATGGGGCCTTGAGGGATTTTCCCATTCATGTCATGCCATGTCAGTTAATATTGTCATTTTTCTGGTCTCATTTAGGTGACTATATTGTTGGGATTTTATTGATGTAACTTCTCTGTCATATACAGAACACACTGTCATGTAGCAGATATCTGCATCCTCTAGTTCGTACAATCTTTCTGTCTCTATTCTGTGAAGTTCCTTGAGCCTTGGTTGAAGAGATTGAATTGTAGATGTATCAGGTAGGGTTGTACCCAACAGTTAATTGTTCCCTGTATTTTTGAGTAGTTTTGAACTTCTATAATGGTCTATTTCTGTTGCAAAAGAATCTTTTTGATGAGGTTGAGAGATATATTTATCTGAGGATGTAAATATAGGTATTTATCCAGGTTATATAGGAATGGTTCAGTATATAGTCAGCAGATTTATGTAATAAATAATATAAATTGATTTAAATGCAAATACCACACAGTCATCTCCATAGGTACATAAACGGACTTTGACAAAGCCCAATATGCTTTTATTATAGAAGTCCTAAAAAGAGTAGGTGTAAAGCGAGCATACCTTAACAAAATAAAGGCAATACATGACAAAGTCATAGCCAACTTTGTTTTAAATTGAGAAAAACTCAAAATAATGCCATTAAAATTTGGAAATAATACAGAGTTGAAGTTGTCTACTGTTCCTACTCATTTTAAATATAGTGCTTGAAACACTAGCAATGAGACAAGAGAAGGAAATAGAAGGGATACAAACTAGAAAAACAGAAGTCAAGTTATCCTTATTTCCAGATGATATTGTAACATACTATCCCAAAAATTCAACTGGAAATCTTTTAGAAGTGATTACCACATTTAGTAAAGAGGCATGCTACAAAATCAACTTATAAAAATCAGTAGTCTTTTTATATACCAATAACATACATGCTTAGAGTTCATGCAAACACTCCCGTTCACAGCAACCAAAAAAATAAATCTAGGAATAAATCTCAGTGTTAAATGGGAGTATATACCCTGGAACAGCTGTAAAACCCAGGAAGGTAAAAAGGGTGTGTGTGGGTAAAGACAGGGTGAAGAAGCTGTAGAAAGGAGCAAAGTAGCGCACAGGTGCTATGAAAGCATAAATGGGAAATTTGGGGGGTAGATTTAACTGGGAAGGGAGGTGAGTAACAGAGGAAGAGGGATGGAGAAAGGGTAAGTAAGCTAAGAATGTTTGAAAAACTCATAGTGTAGCATACATTGTTTATTTAATTATACGTAATGTATATGTTTCAGTGATCTTATACCACTAGGAGCCATAGACTATCTTAGAAAATTCCCACTTCCAGTAGTGGGAAACCTTTAAAGTTTCTGGTCAGGGAATTCCAGGAGACTCCTCAATAGTATAGGCTATTACCACTGCCTTTGCTCACCTATAATAACTTGAAAGTAGAACTATTTCTGAACCCTCCATACACATTCAAATAGGACTTGGAGGAATCAAGCTGGAAGTGAGCTGAAAGCCTTTTCCTCATGAAGTAGCTTTCATAATTATCTGGAAGCATCAAGGATGGAAAAAGCAATCAATAGTCCTACCCAGCTGTAAAGGCTAGGAACCACAATGACCAGCCCTTCATGATATCCCTATGGGTGCAAGTTGTTATAACTTGAGGTAGCTGACAAATGTTTAATTGTGTTTAAGGTCACTCATTAGGAAGAGTTTCATACCTAGTACTGTAGAAGTTGCAGCTCCCCATAGTCATGGGCCCTAGAGGAACACACCACTGCCTCCTTATAAGCCAGGGCAATTTGTATCTATACACTAAGTGTCAAAAACTTTTGACCTGGTTGTCAGGTCCTCTGGTGGCAGTAGACTGTAGTTTCTTCTGAAAAATATGTTAGATTTTGAGGGCCTGTGTCTCACTGCTGCTGATGCTGGGACTGTGCAATGTGTTAGTTATAAGGAGGCAATGCATAGAAGTAAGATATTTTATTATAGGAAAGAGAAAAGAAGCCAGCCATGACCATGTGGAGAGAAAGAAAGGAGAGGAAGGAGAGGAGAAGGGAAGGAGAGGGGGGCAAGAGAGGAAGAAAGCAAGAGAAGAAGAGAGCAAGAGAGGAAGCAAGAGAGAAAGCAAGAAAGCAAGAGAGAGGAAGAGAGGGCAAGAGAGAAAGGAGGGGGCAAACTGCCCCTTACATTGTGAGGTGGGTCTATCTGTCTGTGGTGTGGGACATATCTAGCTGTGGTCAGATGATTGGGGGTAGGGTCCAACTAGAATGTTGGGAGCTTGGGGCATTGTCTATGTGACAAAACACACATCTCCTGCGGGGGGCTGTGGGGGTGGAGTGGGACTGAAATAGGAGCCAGGGTCCCAGCAAGTGCAGGCAGGAATTATTGCCCACTGGGGCTACAGAGCTCCGGACCTGTTCTCATTAGGCCCAGGTTGCCTGAAGAGACTACTGCTCCATAAGATTTGTCTTCAAATGAAGAAAAGGATGAAGAAACACTGAAAGATTCTGCAGTTCTCTTGCAGGGAGATCTCAGATTCACACACTAAGCACTCTGGGGCTGTAGGTCCACGTTTTCCTCAGGATGCCCAGTGACAAATAGCAGAAATGACACGGACCTTGAACCTCACCTAGGATTTTGAGGCAATAATCACCTTTCCTTCCTTTTTGGTATCCTGGATGGTTAACATTAACTTCTGAGCTCTTTCTGAACCAGTGAAGAACTCTACACACAAATATTAAAGTGAATTATCTACTGGATATCAAGACTTTCTGAGTCTACAAGGAGTTCAAAATATTGAAAAATTAAAATAGCATCCTTAAAAATTGAAAAAAATGCTAAATTATTAAATTAGTATCAGAAATAAAGATAAGTATTTCCCTATTGTGATAACTGTATTATATTCTAATACTTTTGAATTGTCATAAGTAAATATCTTTCTCATTTCTCCCTTCTGATTTGTACTATTTTCTACTTCATTAGAACGTGTTTTATATCCATTGGAAGCATGTACATCTGTTCTACTCAGTTTTAAATGTCAGCACAACCTTGAGTCACCTGAGAAGGGCATCCATATCAGATTGGCCTCCAAGCATATCTGTGAGAGATTGTCATGGTTTTATTTATATAGGAGGGCCCAGTGTAATGATGGCACTGTTCATATAAGAAGTGGAACCCTCATTCATATAAGAAAGCTAGCCAGTAAACAATATTCTTCCATAGTTTCTGCCTCAAACTCCTGACTTAGTTTTTGCTTGGATTTCCCTTGATGATGGACTTTAGTCTGTAAGCTGAAATAAATGCCTCCCCCCACAAACTTACTTTTGGTCAGTGTTTTATCACAGTAACAGAGAGGAAATGAATACAAGATTTATTTGATATATAGGAAATTTTAAGTCAGAGGTGGATAAAAGTGTCCCTATTATTTCCCATCTGTAAGGGGTTTTATAATTTGTAGATGTCTGTCACATTTTACAAACCTCATACCAGCCTGACTCTATTATAGCTTTACAGAAGGAGTCTTAAATGAAGAGCAGTGAAGCCTGCAGATGAAATACAGTCTTGGAACAGCTATATAGTCCCCCAGGCAAGCCAATGTCAGGACTGATCCTCACACCAAAGCATTTTCTGATATTTCTTAATACTGTGTGCCTGGGTCTGAAGGATAGTCCTATTGTGGTTATGTTGTTTGGTGAGAATGGAAGAGGAAAGAAAACACAAATATTTGCTTAATATATGTACATATTTATACAGACACATTCTCAACAAACTCGAGAAGAAATATTCATGCTAATAAAATCTTTACTTCTGTAAATAAATGATCACATGGCCGTTGCTATTATTTACAGCTACCTTCTTACACTACCCTTTTGGTATATGCAGTAGAAGAAGGAAGGTAGTTCTATCTTTACTTTGTCTTCAATAACTAGTGAAGCAGATCTGGGCTCTTTGGATGGAGGGTGACTCATGCCTTCAGTCCTGAACTGTCTGGGACATGTATCATTGTGCCTGAATTAGGTTGTAGTTTTCCATTGACCTTAGTCACAGGATATGTTAATTCTAAGGTAGTATAAAGGATTTTCTTACTCCAGACACCCTCATTTTATAAGTATTCCAATTTTCGTGGAAATCATGATCAAGAACCTGTGGTAATACTGCAACTCTCTCTCTCTCTCTCTCTCTCTCTCTCTCTCTCTCTCTCTCTCTC
>JADRCD010170592.1:14612-28616 GCA_019843815.1 Montemys delectorum | reverse complement strand
GCAGAGTGTTCTCCCCATCAGAATCCTTGTTAGTCCATCTGCTTGACCATCAGTTGAATCCCCCTTTATCCCAAGAGGAGAGTATTTTGGAAGGCTGTTATTCTGTTTTCTGCTTGTTTTTATTTTAGTGAAATAGTACTGTGGTTTTTGAATAAAAGGCTCCCAAAAGCTCCTGCGATAAAACCTTGGTCATGTGGGTGGTGCAGTTGGGAGATGGAGGAATCTTTAAGAGCTGGGCCTATGAAGAGATGTCAGGCCACTGTCAGTGTTGTGTAAATGGGGTGTCAGGACTCAGCCCCTCTTTCTTGCTTTCCACTCCTTCCTGAGCTGTATATGAGGCACTGCATGATTTCACCCTCATGTGCTGCCTGGCTACAGTTCCAAAGCAGCAGGGTCAAATCACTGTGGACGAGAGCCTTAACAGCTGCGAGCTCAGACCAACCTTCTCTGTTTTGTGCAGATAATCTCAGGTATTTTGTTACAGCACCCAAAACTGACTAACACAGTGCCAGGGGGAAATAATCTGGATCTGTCAGATTTGCTCTTTATGGCTAATAATCAAGAGAGTTCCATGTCTGTTTCCCCATATTGCAACTTTGAATAGGCTATTGGGGCTTTACATGCAAGCAGCTCTCTCAGGGATATCATTATGTAATAAAATAATGTAAGCAATAGCTAATTTGAAGACTACATATTTAATTTATGTTGTAAGTGGTAGACATTTATATCAATGTCACTCTCAAGAAACTCTTAAAATATTTAAATTCTAACCTAAAAAATAAATAAACAAGCAAACAAAACCAAACACTAAAAATAGGTAAAAAACACTAAAATCAAAAACCTTGAAGATCTAATAATTTCTCATCAAGGAAGGGCCATTTGGAAAATTTGGTTATGATATTAAGAGCAAAAGAAATCAGCTTAGGATGTTTAGAGTGTGCAGATAATCCATGGAAGGTTCTAGTTTGCCTTTCTGTTCATAAACACAAAACCACTAATTATTAACCTCTAAGCACTGTGGGGCAAAATAGAGTAATGTTGGATACCGAATGTGACTGCCCTGTTGAACTTTCATCAAGCTTTTCAAAAGACATGAGAAACAAGCAGAGCCTTAGAGAAACAAACCTGAAACTGTGACTAATTGAGTTCAAAGTGAATTCTAGGAATTGCGGGGATTATGTCCTGGGAGGCCTGCTGCTCTGGCTGCTGGGAACTTGGGAGCTGAGTCACAGCATGGGAGTGAGGAGGGGGAAGAGTGAGCTTTCAGTCAGAGCCATTTCTAGTTCCTGGGGACTCCAGGATAGCCAGAGTTCTAAATATCTTCTTGATAACGCATCCTGATGTGAAGATAACTTCAGCTTTCATCTCCCCCCATTTTGTAGTGCAACAACAGCTGAATCAGGAGAAGCTGATAAAGATGGACAGCCCCTGTTGCTTCTCTCTGTACCTTATATTAAAGTGAGGAGCTTTGGGCAACTGTCACAGTTGTTATCCATTGCCACGGACAGCAAGCTGCAGGAGGCACAGGCCTGTATTGAAGGTGATATGCACTCCCCACTCGTGAAGTGAACTTTCAGACCCACAATCTTGGCGGGGGCAGGGGATGCTTTAAGTATATTCACTTGAAAAAAATTTCTACCATATAAAAGATAAAACATCGTATGCACTACTTCATGCGAGTTGTTCGTGTCCCTGGCAGAATTGTTAGTACCCATTTGGTTTCAAATGGAAAGTCTGGTATGCCACGGGTAGGCTTCTAGGAGTCTCATTTGTGCATATGGCTTCTGAAAGCGCCCTGTAGTCTATAGGTTACTCTTGAAGACAGGTTACAGGGAGCAGCACTTGAGGCTACCTTAGCATACAGCCTTGTACGTGGCAGCCTGTTTCCTCCAGGAGGGATTTGAACTTTTTTTTTTTGAGGAGACATCCCTTCTTGTTTTTCTTCCTCAATTGATCTGTTTGTGACACCACAACCTTCTGTGAATAATTATATGCATTCAGCTCCATGGGAAAATTTCCCTTATACTGAGGAGACACACTGACTTCATTATTATTCATTCATAACTGTCTAATGTGAAAAATACTGCAATTGGTCTCTTACACTTGTGTTATGCACATTTATCATTAGGAAAGAAAAAAAGCCCAATTACAGGTAACAATGGATCCTATGTCTTTTGTGGGCTTAGAATAGGTAACCAGTGGGTTTCAGCAATATGGTAACTGAGTTCTGGCTACTTCTATGTGAGGTTAGAATGTACACCTTAAAATGTTGAAAATGTTAGGGCTGGACAGATTGCTCAATGGGTAAGAGCACATGTGCAAGCATTAGGACTTGAGTTCAAATCCCAAAACTGATATAAAATGCTGGACATAGTTGTGTGTGTGTGCATAAGCCAAGCACTGTGGGTGTGGAGGCAGACAGGGTCTTGAGCTTACTGGCTGCCAGCCTAGGTCTAGGTTCATTGCAGACCCATATCAATAAGGAGAATGATAGAACAGGGTACTGGCATCCTTTTCTGACCTCTGCACACATGATTGTACAACCCATATATATGTGTATAGATACTTCACTACACTGTGGTTTATACAGCTGACATAATACAAGGAAGAACACATAAGACAGCTCCTATGCAACGAACTTTCAGAAGGAGGGAGGAGTTCAAACAGGCTTGTCCAAAAGTAGCTGAATTAGAGGAACCAAATTAAGGAGAATTTGGTGGGATTTCTTCATCTTTGTCTTTGCTGCACTGGATAATCTTTATTATTTATGTTGATATTTCCTCAGCAAACAGAGACCCTGTAGCGAAAATCTTGGGTCCAGATTATGATGAGATGAAAGAAGACCTCACTAGCTTGACTCTTCTTGATACGATGATCAAAGATAAAGAGATGTATATTAAAAGGAAAGTTGCCATCCTGCTGAAGCAGCTGGACCTGCACCTGCTCAACCATTCCCTAAAGCACATTTCACTGTGAGTGCCAGGGAAGCATCCCAGATGCAGCCACAAAGGTGCTCTCAGCATCCTGCAGAGAAATACAGGAAAGAGCATAAAAGTTATTGTTACTGAGTTAACAGTTCAGTTTACAGGAACAGAACGTCCATTCTATCGGATTTATTTATACAAGGTCTAATAACAATTTTAGTTATTCTTGTTAGGACAGTCTAGTGGAGTTTTCTCCAGGTCAGAAGGCATTGAACACATGGCTCTCTTCAAGACTCTCTAGATAATTATACATATTAAATGATAGCACAAGTAGAATGTAGAGTTTGTCCAGTACGGATTGTGCTCATATTTCTAGTATTTTCTATGGTATGGTACTATTATATGAAATGGACACTTGAGGGCAGGCAAGATGGTTCAGAGGGAGAGATGGCTGCTGCTAAGCTTGATGAGCTTAGGTTCTATCCCATGGTAGAAGGAGAGAACTGACTCACACAAATTGACCTTACCATGTGAACTCTGGCAAGCATGTGTGCCCACACATAGATACTCTGAATAAAGAAAGAAGTAATTTTAAAAAGAAATTAGCATTTATGTGTATTTAATGTTATAGTAGATATGAATTTCTTTACGATTTACTTTTTAATTTTATTTTTTCAAGTTTTCAGATGTGTATGTATTTTATAGTTAAGGACATTCACTCTCTTAGCTCCATCTTGAGACACCCTTCCCCCTCCCTCTCCCACTGGTTCACTGGTCCCCTTTGTGTTTCTGGATGTCAATGAACTTCAGCATTAATTATCAATAGGCAAGTCTGCCTGACATGAGGAACGTATCCATGCATTTCCTTTAGTTTCTGTTTCAAAGAGTTTGATCTTTTAACGTTTGTTTCAGAGAGATCAGTTTGAATCCAGGGACTTTTAAGAAAGATATTGAGTTGCTCAAACGTTTCTCAGGAAAAGGGGGACAGACAGTGCTGGAGTCGATCGAATATACTTCAGGTTCGTGTCTTCTCAGGTTCATTTGACACCATTTATATCTCTGTGACTGTGTTCAAAACACTTTTCCGTAGTTACATTCCAGTTGAGTATTCAAGATAATGAACTTTCTTTCTCCCATATATCTATTTTATTGAAGCTAATATACTTTCAACTCTCTAAGCTGAACTCCTCCTACTTATGGTTTCATGACTGGTTTCAGATTATGAATTTTCAAATGGGTGTCGTGCCCCACCATGGAGACAGATTCAAGGGGAAATATGTTATGTGCTGGTGAAGCCACACGACGTGGAGACTCTATGCCTCACCTGCAGCACAGAAGGGGTGTTTTTAAATGGTGTAAGTACTCTTTAAAAGAATGTCACAAAGCCCATACGTCTGGGGTTCTATGCTAAGTATTGTCTGTCAGTGTATCCAATTAGATACTATGATGGCATATCAAATTTAGACCTCAATTGACATTAATCCCTTGTCTTTATACATTTAAAACTGTATCATATTGCCTCTGTGACATGTGTGTTTATTTAACTTATTTATCTTCTCTAACAAAAGTGATTCATATTATGTTCTGTTAAACTGATAATTAACATTCAATAGTCAAAAAGCATAACAGTGTTTTTTTTTTATTCTCTTGTCCAGAGGTCTCTGGATTCCCTAGTTGGATGCTTTTCTTCTTCTGGAAAGATAAAAGCAAACAACCCTGCCCAGCCCTAATGCTTACCTTGAGTAACATAATAGATCTTCCTTAAGGAAAATCCCTTTTATCAACAGAAAAAGCATTAGCTTTCAAATTGAAATTGTAAATATACCTTATATGGATAAATATATATTCCCCCTTCTCTTTATATAAATTTAAGATGGATGTGTATTTTTAAATTACTAAGAATATTAATACTTAATATTAAGCAAAACTCTACATAGTACTTGTAAGGAAAAAATGTATTATTTTGAATTTTAGATTGTCATTAGTAAGTGGCTGTATTTATTAGCAGAGGGCCTCATCCTGAGTTTACTGCTTCACTGGAATCCCCAGGCCATTTTGCAGTCCTGGCTTTGCCAGCCAACAATCTCAAGACCCTGTGTCCTGCCATGCTTGGTTAGGCCAGAGTCTCTGGCCTCTGCCCACTCCATGAAGGTAGTGGGCCTGTGGCAGGTTGGGACTGGAGCCTTTAAATTTCTTCTCAAGCCTCCATCGGGAGCTCCCGCTCCCTCTTGAAGGGGTGTCCCATGTCTGCGACCTGGTTGCTGCTTGTACACGGCTTTAGGCCTTTCGTTGTGTGGCTGTGAATTGGGCTGTTGAGGCCACAGAAGGCTGGCATGTATTCCAGGCCTCCATTCTGTCTATAAGCAGGGGCCTTCTTTTTAAAAGTTGTAAAGTGCTGCTTCCTTTCCTTTTCTTTCTTTCTTTTTAAAATTTTTTTTTGCCTCTTTTCTTAAAAAGAGAGAGCTTTAAAGTTGTTTTGTTTTGGGGACGAATCAGTGCCTCTATCGGGAAAGTTATCTCAAGTTAGTTTGGGCACCATATGTAGACCCTAGGCCTGGTTCTTCTCCCTAACCCCGTGCTCCTGGAAATAAGACTCAGACTCAAAATATATTTATAAATAACTAGGCTATATAGCTAGGCTCTTCTCTGAGTAGATCATAACTTAACATAACCCATTTATTTAAATCTACACGGCTGGTTACCTGTGCTCGGGTAACAAGTGTCCCTTGTACCACATCTTCCTGGGGAAATCTCCCATGCCAATCTCCAGTGGCTTGCACTCTCCCAGAATCCTTTTGTTTAGCAGATGCCCCACCTTTTATTCTACCTTCTCCTAAAGGCCATAGGTTTTAGTTTTTGTTTTTTTTTTAATTGACAGGAGATGTATCCATACAATGCACAAGACATTCTCTCTACACTGAATCTAATTTCTTTTGTTTCTTCTTTGACCGTAACTACTAACAAACTACAACCAATCTCCCTAAATGACCAGCAACCATGCATCATGCCTTTCAGGGCCCTAGCATTTATATACCCTCTGAAAAGTTCACAGAATTCCAAATGTCACACAAAGAAATTATCTAGATGCTTCTGCTCGAGCACAAGGCAAATAATAGTTAGCTGCTACAGACAGTCTAAAGGAGCCCATATCCCCACCGCTGGGATTAAAACAAAAACACCTCATAATATTTTTATTTTTATTTTTATTTTTTTGGTTTTTCCAGACAGGGTTTCTCTGTGTAGCCCTGGCTGTCCTGGAACTCACTGTGTAGACCAGGCTGGCCTTGAACTCAGAAATCTGCCTGCCTCTGCCTCCCAAGTGCTGGGATTAAAGGAGTGCGCCACCACCGCCCAGCTGTTTTTGTATTTTTAAAAGAAACCAAAACTCCAAAACTGTTGCTCCAAAGTTAGACTAAGATAATAGAAGGAATAATTTCTTTGACCTTATAGAGAGGATCAAGCAGTTTCTAAGATTATACTGGGAAACATTAAATATTTATCTCAGGTTTAAAAGAAAGACTCGAAAATTGAGAACCAGAAAAACTTTTGTTAATTTCCAAATATTAGTGACAGTAAAGTTGTGTGTTTCTGATGCAGTACAGAAGAAAATAAATGAACTAAAGGCAGAGGCAGGTGGAAGAGGGCAGAAGAGAGGGGACAAGGGACAAATAATTCTCTAGAGATGTTAGCCCTAGAAAATGAACTCAGAGCAATCTGCTACACACAGAGCAAGACACGAGTGTGACCACAGCACAGACTTTTCTCCAGTGAAATTCCAAGCCACCAGCCTTTTGTGACTTCATCAATTAAGGTTCTTGAAGTCATATGTTATTTTCATAGTAGAGGAGAGCCAGGACTTGACTGGGTAGAAACCAAAGCTCTACATGCATAGAAGAGGTACTCAAATGGGGAAGGGGTGGATGAATGGATGGATGATGAAATTAAATCAAGGCAGAGGGTCTTGCCTATCCACATCATAAACAGAGACATCCACACTGGGAGTTTGTAGGAAGTATGGGTTATTGAGTAGGGTGGAAATGAGAGTGATTAAAACACATTCATATTATACAACATCGTCAAATTAATTTAAAAACCCCACCAGCATGTGTACATAGGCTGTGACATACTGTTTGGGGCCATCTATTGACTGTTCCATTAATCAGACCATCAAACATTTCCTCCCAAAGGGAAAAACAGAAGAGGAGGGGGAGATTAACTACGAGAGAAAAGGTGAAATTTACAAGGACCTTGTGACATGCTTAAAGGACAAATCACCAGTATTTTCAGAGAATATGTCTAAGCAGGTAAGTTCTGATCACTTTTTTATGTTGCTTTATTATAACTTTTTCTAGCCTTTCTCTCTTTCTGTCACTCTAAACTCAAATTCTACACCTGCTAATCAGTAAAGTCATATTCTTCCTTCTACCTCTGGTGAACCCTAATATATATTGTTCTATTAATTTACCTATTCTAGATGTTTCATATCAGTAGACTCATAGGATCTACTTAGTATCTGTGCCTATGTGAGAGAAATCATATTATGGAGTTTATTTGGCTTATTTCACTTAGCATGTTGTCTCAGGTTTACCTATCATGCTTAAATTTAACTTCTTTTCATGACTTCATTTGCTTCCATTGACACACATGCTATACTGTTCTTGTTTCATTTCCCATCACTTTGATATAATACCCCCAACAAAAGCAACTTAGGAGTGAAAGAGCTTATATTAGCTCACAGTATTATGTTACAGTCTATCACTGCAGGGAAGAGAGCAATACTTGAAATAGCTAGTCATGTGTACAGTTAAGAGCAGAGAGAGGAAATACAGTCATGCTTTTAGTGTTTATCTGGCTTTCTCCACTCTCACACAGTTCAGGATTTCCTGCTTAGGGAATGATGCCTCCCACACTGAAGGTCTTTCTACATCCCTTAATAGAATCAAGATAATCTCCCACAGACAAGCCAACTGGCCATCCCAATCTAGACAATCTCTTATGTGGACTTTTTTCCCGGGTGACTTTAGATTGTGTCAAGTTGACAATTAAGACCAACCAGTCTACACAAATCATGATGTATTAAATTGACCTTTTTTTTCCACCCATAAACACTAGTGTACAAGAATCTATTTGAGTTTGTACTAGTGTGAGTGGCCACCTGGAAGTGGACTTTGAGGTTACATGGTAATTCTATGTCATTTTTGAGGGGACACGGGACTTTTCCAAAGTACCTGTAGCATTTTAGATTCCAACAGTAATGTACAACAAGAAGTCCATTTTCTCCTTATCCTCTCCAACTTGTGCTATGTTGTCTGAAGCAATCTTACTGAGTTATTGGTAGACCTCTGAGATCTAGCCTTTTTTTTTTTTTAATATGTAAGTGATAAACACACTTCTCTTTTATTGTTATTAAAGTTTCGCCAATGTCTTTCAGTTACAGAGCACTTATTTAATTCCACTATTGGCCATGGTTTGGGCCCTGCAAACCCCCTTCCCCTTCGCCTCAATGGGAGCCCCTTTGTACGTGGCCACACACTCATGATTGGTGTGCAGGTCAGGCTGGATCTGCTCCCAGATCTTCTTCTTAGGGTTCAGCTCCTTGTCGGGCTCTCCAGGGAAAGCATCAAAAGTAATTCTGTCCCCAGGAATGGACCCGTTCGGAGGGGCCAGAATTTCCACTTTCTCTGGTGAACTGGCACACATCACCATTGCTTGAGACAGTACTCCCCACATTTTTGCAGGCTTCAAGTTACAAAGTAAAATCACCATCCGATTTTGCATCTGTTCTAGAGGAACGTGATTCACCAGCCCGCTGATGACCGTCCGTGGGGCTGCTTCTCCCACATCTTCTACTTCCACATACAGTGAATCTGCATCCGGGTGTTTCTTGGCAGTAACGATACGACCGATTCGAAGGTCCAGGCGTGATGTGTCAATAGGCTTAGAGTCAGCACTTGCAGCTGCCGACTGCTGCTGCTTCTCCTTTTTCTCTCCTTTCTTTTCAGTCCTCTCCTTCCCCTTCCTTTCTTCTCCCCCACCTCCTTTGATCTGCTCTTTTGGACCAGAAGAGGCAGTGGTTGTTACTGACGGAGACTGCATCACACGTTCAGAAACAGGGCAATTAGTCTGTAGTGAAGTTCTCGACGGAACATATACTTGCTTCACTCCATTATGAATTTCTGCCAGAATCAGCTCTTGCTTTAGTTCTTCTATTTCTTTTTTCAGTTTAGCATTTTCAACTCGAAGTTTCTTTTCTTCTCTCAATGTTGCCTGCAAAATTGCTTTCTCCTTGAGAAGAGCAACTTGCTGCTTGAGATATTCAATGATCTGGTCCGCCTCTGCGCCCTTCTGCTCTAGCCTCTTCAGAACTGCATCATTAGCTGCCATCTTTCCCCAGAATCGACAGAAAATCATGAAGCGGTGAACCGCAGCTCTTGAGCAGCCTCAGCCAGGTTGTAGAGATCTAGCCTGCTTTTTATCTCACTCTACTGCATCCAGTGTGGCATTCTGAGATCATTTATTTTTCAAATATTGTACATATCTTTAAACTCTAAGCTTTCTTATGAAATTATTTTAAGTAACTTGGTTCTTTGAGAATTTCCTACATGTATGTAGAACATTTTATTTACTTTCTCCCCACTGCCTTTTATTTCCCCCACCTCTATTGTACACTATCACCCTTTACCCTTTACCTCTACCATTTTTACATTTTTGTTTTAATTTGTGGCCTATTGATTTTAACTTTCTACGTAGCCACAAACTTGGAACTGTCCACTGGAGCCTGGTGGGCTCACTGCTTGGAATACAAATGAAAACAATGACTGCCTCGCTGCTTCCTCCTCTGCAGGGTTCTAGGAGCTCTGAGGGGAAGGAGTTGATAGAGACATCTCATTTAGAGCTGTGTGTTCCAATATCTCTTTCTATATATATGTAATATCTGGCTGTGGGTTTCTGATTTTGTTCTCATCTGCTGCAAGAGGAGAGCTCTCTGATGATGCAGAGTCAGGTACCCATCTGTGAGTATAGCCGAATAGCATTAGGAGTAACTGTATTGTTACCTTTTTTAGACTAATAGTATTTGGTTTTATTCTAGGTCTCTAGACTACTTAGTGTCTGGCTCTTAGTCACTCAGGCAGTGACAGCTATGTATTTCATTTCATGAAATAATGTCAAAATGCACATCAGTTGGTCACCAGTTGATCACTCTCACAAGGTTTGTGTCACCATTACCCTCACATAGTTTTCACGCAGGACAGATCAAAGGCTTTATGGACTGGTTGCTGTGTAAGCTTCTTTTTAGGTAGCATGCAGAGTAACTTTCTTTCTTTTTTTTTTTTTAAGCTTTCTTACCTCTTTAATTCTCCATAAGGCATCAATTTTATGCTACTATGTGTGTGTGTGTGTGTGTGTGTGTGTGTGTGTGTATTACTGTATATATGTATTTTCTTTTTTAAGTAAAAAAGAAAGAAAGAAAGAAAGAAAGAAAGAAAGAAAAAGCTTCATTTGCCTATGTCCAAATAGGCATTAAGGTATATAGTTACAAATTAAAGGCCACAAATATTTCACAAGTAAAAGCATTTTTTAAAAAAAATCAACTCCTCCTCTCATGTAGCACAGCTAGCCTTCAAAGCGCGCCAGCCAAGAAAAAGGTGTCATCCATGGAGACAGGAAGACGGAGCTGTTCCTCTTTGGATGATAGCTGAATTTTTATCGGCAGTTCTAGTAAAATATGTAACTTCTCATTTATTCTAAGCAAGGCTTTCCCCACCATCCACAGCTTTTCTTCAAATAATTCCTGTATTCTTCCATTAGAATTTGAAGTCTTGGAGATTTTGAATAGCAGGATTTTGGGTGTTAAGCAGTCACTTTAAATCATGCGGTTGGCAATGTGGAGAAGAAAGAATATGGGAGGGTGTTAGAGATGGTAAGTGAGAGAGATATAGTTCATTGGACACACTGGAAAACAGCAAGCATTTCAAAGCTGCTTTCGGTATCTCACGAAGGCCCAAACTGCTACCATGGTGAGGGCAAACACTGGTAGCAGCACCATAGCTACAGGAACTCCGCTTGGCTCTCCTTCACCTCGATGTACTATAGGTCCATTCTGCACTGGTAACCTGTGCTGTACTCTCAGGGACACAGCATATCCCGCATTACGAAAGAGGTCTACAGCATCTTGGTGCAGCAGGTTTTTCAGATCTTGGCCCTTTACCGAGAGGATCTTATCACCCTCCTGGAGCAGCCCATCCCGGGCCGCAGCCCCATCCTCTTTGATGGGGCTGACTTAGATGCCACTGTCCTTGGAGACATACTGTTGATCTGTCCCACCGACGATGTTGAAGCCAAGCCCCGAGGGTCCTCTCGTCAGGTTGATCTCTTCCTCCGTGACTAAATAATCTACCCGTCCGTTCATATCAGACTGCTCTCCGGGCAGAAACCAGGGGTCAGCGGGTGCCCAGCACAGGGGAAGGTGAATCAAGCTCCGCGCAGCCTCCCCAGCATAGCCTTTACAGTTTCCTTGCAGAGTAACTTTCAATGTCAAAGACACTACAACAGGGGTGGGGGGTGGGAGGTGGGGTTAAGACTCTATGTAGCTCAATCTCTCTGTGTTCAATGTGTTGTGAAGGTGTTGTCCTTAGCAATGGGGCCTTGTTCTCAGTTTATGGAGAGAAACCTATCATGGTCTTGGCACAGTCTTGGTTGTTTGGGGATTTTCACGGGGCTCTTGACTCAATTCTGGGTTCCAGGAAACCCAGTCCTGGAAGCTTTGCTTGGTCACAAGAGGTGGCCAGTTCCATCTCCTTCTTTATTTGCGGACTTCATTAGGATTCTCTTCATGTATTATAGGAAGCTTCCAGTGCTCTAGGTTTTCATTACACACCTTAAATGACCTTTCATTCTAGCTGTCTCACCCTTCATTCCTTCCCTCAATCTCATTTCCCCTGCCCCTACTTGATCATCCTGTTCTTGTCCCTCCCACTCCTTTACACCCATACAAGCTATTCCATCCCCCCCCCCCCGGGGAGATCTGTATGTCCCACCCAATCCCTTCCTCTATGACTATACTCTCTGGGTGTATGGGGTGTAGCTTGGTATCTTTTATTTTATAGCTAATATTCAGATATAAGTGAATAAGACCATATTTATCATTCTGGGCCCATATTACCTTACTCAGGATGGTTTCTAATAGTTCTATCCATTTTCTTGAAAATTCCATGTCACTTTTTTAAGAGCTGCGTAATACTCCATTGTGAAAATATGTTACATTTTCTTTATCCATTTATCAAAACTGGAATCTATGTTGTTTCCAATATCTGGCAAATTATGAGTAGAGCAGAATGGAACTTGGTTGAACAAGTGTCTCTGTGGTAAGATGGAGAGTCCTTTGAGTGTATGCCTAAGAGTGGGATAGCTGAATCTTAAGGTAGATTCACTCCCATTCTACTGAAGAACTGCCACACTAATTTCCATAGTGGTTGCACAAGTTTGTAGCCCCATCAGTACTAGATAAATGTTTCCCTTACTTAACACCTCACATTGTTTTATTGATCTTAGTTGTTCAGACAGGTGTAAGATGAAATCTTAAAGTAGTTGATTTGCATTTTATCTGGTAACTAAGGATGTTGAACATTTATTTAAGAGTTTTTTCCAGCCATTTGCATTTCCTGCTTTTAGAATTTCTGGTTAATCTGTACTCTACTTTATAAATTGAACTATTTGTTTTCTTGATATTTAGTTTTTAAAAATTCCTTATGTATACTGGATATTATCTGTCTATCAGATGTGGAGTTCATAAAAAAATAATTTCCCATTTTGTAGACTGCTTTTTTCAAATGATGGTATCCTTTTTCTTACAGAATCTTTTTAGTTTCATGAGATCCCATTTATTAATTGTTGATCTTAGTGCCTGTGCAAATGGTATTCTGTTCAGAAAATCTTGTCCTGTGCCTATGAGTTTAAAGCTGTTCCCTACTTTCTCTCCTATCAGCTTTGGTGCACCTGGTTTTTATGTTGAGGCCTTTGATCTATTTGGAGTTGAGTTTTGTGCATGTTGATAAAAAATGTATCTATTTGCATTCTTCTATATGCAGCCATCCAGTTTGACCAACACTATTTGTTGAAGATATTCTCCTTCTTTCCAATATGTATTTCTGGCTTTCTTATGGAAAAACAGGTGTCTGTCCACAGGTGTGTGACTTTATGTCTGGGCTGTCAATTCAGTTCCATTTATCAGTCTTAACCACTGAGTCATCTCTACAGATCCAGGAGATGTCTTCTATTTCTGGCTTAGGTTTTGTGTGATGTATCCCAGTCAATACAGGGATGGATTATTGGATTTTTTTATTTTCAAAAGATGTTGAGTTGTATGTAGGTCTATGCATGCTGCCATAGAGCTGAGTTCAGAAACATCACATTACTCTCTTCTTGACTCTAAGTAAGATCTTGGTCTTGAAGTTGCCCTTATTCAAATTTGAGTTGCTAAACCACAGCAAATAGATGCCTATGAGAGTCAGCTGGCTTTATCCAGTCCTTAGCTTCAGATGGCACTAAATACCCTAGAGGTGATGTCACTGTAACCATTAGTTTTATTTTTCTTTTTTTAAATAAAGGAGATTAGATTTTCTGAGGAGCAACAGAAAGATAATCAGATTTACGAGAAACCCAAGACAGAAGATGGGCACTCATCTGTAGCTGGCTCAGAGAAGAGTAAAATTGAAAGGTTTAACTTTGGGAAAAGTCATATGACCAAGAGACTAGAGCCAAGCTTAAACTGGAGAGCAACTGTTGATTCCAAAGAGTAAGTCAGTCGTTGTTTACCTTGGTTTTCTGATGCTCCTTAATCACTGATATTATTCCTCTCCTGGGATTGTAGGTCATCTTAGGAAATACAATGTGTGTCCCATGTCTTTATTGCTTGACTCCTTTTTCCTTCTTTACGTATCCCAAGTGGAAAAACAGTGACAAGAGTGCTTGCGCTTAGATCACTGTGATGGGCGTAAAACACTGGTTACTTTTATGTAGTAGGTAAATAAGAGCAAGCAATATGAGGCAAAAATGATGCTAAAATACACTGAGAAATATC
>JADRCD010170592.1:0-14602 GCA_019843815.1 Montemys delectorum | reverse complement strand
ATCACATTGACATGGAGTTCGTTAGGAAACCTTTTGTAGCAATAGTGTAAGCAGAAGGTAATGCTTTAAGAAGGATGGGGTCTCAAGAGTGTTAATAGATCTATGTAAAGTGGATACTGGGATTCTGTCTTAGGTAGGGCCACTATTGCTATGAGGAAACATCATGACCAAGAGAAACTTGGGGAGGAAAGGGTTTATTCATTCATACTTCCAGATAACAGCTCCTTGTCAAAAGTAGTGAATACAGGAACTCATATAGGTCAGGACCTCGTAGGCAGGAGCTTATGCAGAAGTCATGAAGGGGTGCTGCTTGCTGGCTTGCTCAGCCTGCTTTCTTATAGAACACAGGACCACCAGCCCAGGGGTGGCCCCATCTTCAGCTGAGCCCTCCCTCATCAATCACTAATTAAGAAAATGCCGTACAGGCTTGCCTTTCTACAGCCCGATCTCACAGAGACATTTTCTCAATTGAAGTCCCCCCCTACCGCCCGTCTGATGACTTTAGTTTGTGTCAAGTTGAGATAAAATTATCCACTGGACATACTAATCATAAGAAAATAGTAAGTAAAGATTAAGAATTATTGCTACTCGAAGGCTGAGAAGACAACTCAACCAATAAAGTGTTTGCCTTGCAAGCATGGAAAACCTGACTTTAATTCACAAAACTCAAAAGCAAAAACAAAACAGAGCAGATGTAGTGGTGTGTGCTTGTAATTCCACTGCTGGGGAAATGCAGATGGGTGGATCCTTGGAATTTGCTGGCCAGCCAGCTTAGTTTACTTGCTGGATGCCAGGCCAGCAAGAGACCCTGTTTCAAATAAAATGTGACAGTTCTTGGGGAACAGCATATATATGTATGTATATACATACATATATATATACAGAGAGAGAGAGAGAGAGAGAGAGAGAGAGAGAGAGAGAGAGACTCCAAATGCACCTGCACACACATGTTCACTTACACATATGGAATATACATGTATATGTAGATGCATCCTCCCTGAAACACACACACACACATACACACACATGCATACATGCACACACACACTCACATATGCACATGCACATACAATGTGCATATGTGAGTGTGTGTATCATTGCTATTCAAATTTGGGGGTTGTCAGAAGTTCCTAGAGTAAATTAGTCATGTTTCCATTACTCTAAGAAAAAGTCCAAGTTATTTAACTTACAAAGAAGAAATAGTCAATTATGGGTCATGATTCACCAGCACAACATACTAAAGCTCAGTTTTGTAATATATTTATTTAGCCACAAAAGCTCTATAAAGGATAGCCAAGAGGAAAAACAAGGAAAATTGGAAAAGTCATCAGCATCTGTTTCCCCAGGCCGTGCACAGTTACTTCGGTAAGTTTTGGTTGGTATGGCCACTTCCTTATGGCCACCCACACAGAACGGCCAATCGTCATGCTGGTTAAAGGCCTCCTTAATACTATATCAGGGACCCAGGGTACTTAACATACTGATGGTTACTAGTGATGCCAGTAAAAACGAGGGTGATGGAGTGCTTTAAGTATATTCTAGGATGCACTTCTAATGCAGTTGTCTGGATCAGAGGTAGTGCTTGCTCTGTACTAAGGAAAGAAATACATCTAAGGCAGAGAGTGGAGAACTCAGTGCAGTGTGCACCCCTAGCTCATCTTAGCTCTCATGTCCTAACAAAGTTGTGACATGTGTCTGTGTTTCCACTTATAGGTGACTCCTCCAATTCTATAGAGACATATATAATTTCCAATTAAAAAAAGTTTACACAAGGCCAGCTATGAGCATTGGGTATGCTTTTCAGCTTAACAACAACAACAACAACAACATAACACAAAGGGTTGGCCATTAGTGTTGGAAGCTTTCCTAGTGGTGATAGGAGGAAAGGGAGAGATGCTCATAGACACACATGCACACAGCCCTTAAGACCCTGGCTGCATTGATGCTAGCTTTGCCTTTCAGTTCACTAGAATAAATTCATTCAATGTGTTTAAGAATTTTTGAAGCTTTTTTATTTTGAAATAATAATAGACTCATAGAAGCTCTAAGTATCCTCTGTCCAGCTTCCTTCATTGACAGCACTGTACAGTCACAGCACCAGGAGGTGACTAGGTTTCAGTGAGTGTGTCATTTACTCATGCATGCTGGAGTAAATTCACCCCATATTATAGTGAACACAGCAATCAGAACACAGAATTTCCCCACACGGAGGTTCCCTCGTGTTACCTCTCATAGTCACATGTAGTCTCATCTCTAACTCCAGCTGACCACTCCTCTGTTCTCCAATGTACTGGTCAGTATTTAAGACCTACATGACCTTTCAGTGTTTGGTGTTTATCTCTACCATTTTCTCTTTCCCTACATTTCTGTGGATTACTTTAGCATTTTGATTTGTCTGTGGTCTTTTGGGATGCATCTCTTTGTATATCTCTGCATTGCCTTTGCTTCCTACATGCGTGTGTGTGTGTGTGTGTATGTTTGTGTGTGTGTGTGTGTGTGTGTGTGTGTGTGTGTGTGTGGTGTGTGTGTGTGTGTGTGATGAATACTATTTACTAATGCTGTCTTTTAGCAGATGTGTAGAAATCTTGTTTTTCTTCTGAGGCTCACAAGGCATTGATGCCATCTGCTGCTTCAGTGCAGGTTGTTGTATTATTGTTATAACTCTGTAGCTAACACTGAGGACCTTGTGTTACTGTTCTTAGTAAGGGTGGTGAGAAGGTTGAGGAGACTGCCAGTGAAAGCTCCTCAGAGAGTGAGGAGGATGAGGAGCCTCCGGACCACCGCCAGGAAGCCAATGCAGACCTCCCTTCAGAATACTGGCAGATTCAGAAGCTGGTGAAATATTTAAAGGTAAGAAAAACCTTTACAGTATTTAGTGGAAATTCTTTTCTCAATACATGACATGCCTCTTAAGTAAGAGCACTGTGCACTGTGGTTGTCATTTGCATATACAAAGGAAAAGGTCTTATTATTCTGAGCAGTCAAGCTTTGACCTTGTAAAGCACGACCTGACTAGTACCAGTTCTCTCTCCTGGTGTGTGTGTATGTGTGACAGGGTTGGGGGGTTAGGAATTACTGTGGTCAATAGCAAGTATTGACTTAATCTGTGTTTCATGATTTTCATTTAGTGTGGTAGAAAGAGCATGGAGCTTTTCTTAACCTGGATCACTGACTAGTAGGTGGCTACTGAAAAGTTGCAGCTTGAGCCTCAACATATGCAATGGAGTAGATGAAATACTTGTACCACAGGACTTTTCAAGATTGAGAACCTCATTTGAAATATATATTGTAGCATCTCACATAGTAGGTGCTTAAGATATGGCTCACTTTGATGTCTCTCTAGTCAGAAGAGAAATGAAAATACTCTATGTGATGACTAGCCTATAAGGGGCATATAAATATTTGAATGGAGGAAGGGGCAAGGAAAATGGCTGTCACAGCCTAAATTAACATTCCTGGCTGCTCTGGTAAAGCCTTCTCTAAAGCTGACCTACAAAGCTATGGGTGAAAAAATGGGACAAAATATCTTGACTACCTCATATTTTCTTCTTCTTTTCCATATCTTTGGCTAGATTGGCCAAAGCTGTTACTATTTAAAGGATATTATCTCCTCACCTCAAGACAGCATGTAAAACAGCTTTTGCGCATGATTTGGGAGTCTGACAAAGGCACTCTGAAGGTCTTGAAGGTGTGAAAGAACTGAGGAAACTGCAAGAAAAGCAAGCCCCCTCCTCTGAGGGGCAGTCCTTTGGTGAAAAGTGACAGAATTAGATTTTTTTTCCTGAATCTCAAATCTCCAGAAAAATTAGTGAAGACATTGTGAAATGTATTTTAATTCTTTTTGGGAATTCTGGTTCTCAGTTCCCTCTGGTGTGAATCCTGATGACATTACTGTTTAGAAGGAATTCGTCTAACAGGCAAGTGTACAATGCTCTGACAGTCAAGGCAGGCGCTTCTAGGCACCAGGGCAGGTCCATGTTAAAACAGTAGCAACCACAGCCTGATTAGCTTATTTGTGTCTGTTTTTGTGTCCCAGTGTGTATCTGCTACTAACGTGACTTGTTCTTGCAAAAATAAGTACTGGTTGGCTGGGGCAATGGATAGATCAGTAAAGGGCTTGTTATGTAAGACTGAGTTTGGATTCTCAGAACCTGTAAAAATGCTAGATGTGGTCATATAGATCTGTCATGTGAAGCAGTGGTAGAGACAGGCCAACTTCAGAAGCTTGTTAAGCAATCAGGGAGCTCTTGATTCAGTGAATGCGCTTTTCTCAACAGGTGGAGGCGGCTAAGGGAGAAAAAACAATAAGCAATCCTACTCAGCTGAAAAACCTATAACTGCAAAAACAACTGGCCTTTTAAGATGACCCCAGTGGAGTAGTAATGGCATATTTTACGTGGTGCTAATAAATAGCAGTATAATTGTACATAAGACCTGGGAAATAGGAAGGAATTTGTGCCAGGTACTATAAACCCATTAACTACCAATGGCTGGCATGATCATCGACTCTAGAGAACCTATTGCTGACATTTCTAATTTCTAACTACTCTAAATACTGACTCTTATACACACAGATAAGTCTAATTCTTGACTCTAACTATAGAAACTTCTTTTTGCAACAGAGATCCACAACTGTTCATAATACAGATGATAAATGATCACACGGTGCCCATTCCCTCTAGGTACATCTACAACGCAACTCTTACATCTAAGGCTTAGGGAAATTTGTGGAAGATGGGACAGAAAGATTGTAAGAGCCAGAAGATCAGGGCAGCTGCTGTGAAATAATGTGTCAGAGATATGAAATGGACTTTGTACCCGTGAAATCTTAACAATATGGTTTTGCTTAAACAAAATCTGCACAGTGACAGCACCAGCCCTCTCCCCTAGGTGGGGAGCCGCAGGCAATCAATGATTACTAAGAGAGGAAGACTTAGCTTCCCTCAGGGTCACACACCCTGGAAAGTTATTCAGTTCCAATGAGATCAGTGCTAACCACATGTATATATGAGCAACGCTAGATTTACTCAGTTGGTTATGTACATGTAACAATAATTAGAGAAGGGGTCATTAATCTGAGAGGAAGTGGGGCATGGGAGATGTTAGAGGTGGGAGCAGAAGGGGTGGAAATAATGTAAATGCTATACTCATATGAAATTCTCAAAAAGTTATAGAATAAGTGAACATGTGTTACTGGTTGTTGGGATGTCAACTCTTAACCTCCATACATATACACAAATACTACACAAAAAAGAAAAATATATAAAAATAGCAATAATTTTATATATCCAGTATGCTATAAGTAAAATCTGTTAGTGGGGATTCAAAAACTTAGAAATTTTAGAGTCAAAATAAATCCTTACATTTAAAGTTTGGGTCTGTACTTCCAGTTTGAACTTGTGAGTCTATGCACCCTTACCAGCCTTCCCAGGAGACAAGAAGGTTACATTATTTGCATGACTCAAGGAATATTTGTTGTTATGTATCATTGTCTACCTACTGTATTATATATTACATGTTAAATTCGTTCTTTGTGAGTAATTTAACAAAATAAATGCAAAGAGATTAAGTGTGGAAGCCTATTCCACCCTGAAATGAGTAAACTAGAGACTAATGAGCAAAATTAATCCAAAGTCTAATTATCTCAATCACGTTTTAATGGCTAAATCAAATTAAGGTCAGCAGATAGAGTATTTTACTATTTTTACCTGACTATACTCAAAACTGTACTATCAAAATATCAGGATACTACTAAAAGAACAGATATGGTGACCAAGGGAACAGAATAGAGCCAGACATTGGAGATGCTGAAGAGGAGCTGTCCACAATTGATGGAAGAGATATGGGCGGGGCAGGCCACTGAGCCCTGCTCTCTAGTGAAGATGGCTTTTGTTTTATTTTTATTTTTTATTTTTACTTCCTTTGGGGGAAGGCAGAGTGAACATAGAAGGACTGGGAAGGAATTGTGATTGAGGTTCATGATATGAAACTCCCAGAGAACCAATAAAAATGTTTCTAAAATACTTACAATGAACAAAGGATACTCTCTAGTCACTTATGTAGGAGAAACTGAAGATATACATGCAAATGGATGAAATTAGTGGGTTGGCGCTATATACTCAAAGCGGGGAAAGCCTGTTGCACAGGGTTAAGGGCTGCAGTTTAGATGATCTCTAACGCCTATGCAAGTACCTGTCAGGTGCAGAACCTGCCTGTAACCCCAGAGCATCGGAGGAAATGACAGTGTTCCCAGAGCAAGCTGGGTATGGGTAGACTACTTCTGGGGATGATGGTGCGAGACGCCTTACCTCATCGTGTTCCCAGTCATCATGGGCTCCTTCAGCAAATAGGGGATCTCAGCTTCCCCTGCTTAGGCTTGGGACACCAAACTAGAACTTTCTACATCAGTGCCATAGGGGAACGTGGACATCTCAACCCTCCCAAGACCTAGTCCTCTCCTGAACAATGTAAATGCATGCACAGAAAGAACAAAGATGGCTTGAACAGAGAAGAAAGAATAATGGCTCTAGCCAACAAAATCCTCCAGTGTGCACAGCAACACAAACATGGAAAACCAAGAAAGGCGATGACACTCCTCCAGAATTATTCATCACTTATTAATGACAACTAATGAAAATGACCTGGAAGAACTTCCAGAGAAAGAATTCAAAAGAATGTTTATAAGCATGCTCAAACAGCTCAAAGACGACATGCACGTATTAGTAGAGAACATAAACAATGAGGTGAAAAAGATAAGAAAAATCAATCCAAGATATGAAAATTGAGTTTAATGCAGAGATTCTGAAACAAAACTGAAACTGAAATGATGTTAGAAATGAAAAAAATAAGCCTAATAAAAAATTTAGTGGAAAGGCTCAGGACATGAGGTCACATAGGAAACAGAGATTCATGGCTGGAAGGCACAGTAGAGGAATTTGATCACTCAGTAAAAGTCAGTGAGAAATTAGTAAAAAGTGAACTGAAGCTGGGAGAGCTAATTTTCATGACAGCTAATTTTCAGATGCCAAGCATATTATGAAAAGAATACCACAGGGGAGTCATGGAGAACATTTTCAACATTATTATAGAAGAAAAATCCCCAATCTAGAGAGATACATATTAGAGACCCACAGATTTACAAATAGATAGGGCCGGAAAAGAAACTCTTAATGATATATTACAGTTAAAAAACTAAAAATGCAGAATAAAGGGCATTGAAAACTGCAAGAGAGAAAAACACCAAGTCACTTAGAAAGGCAGGCCTATAAGAGTAATACTTGATTCGACAGAACGGTCAAAGCCCAAGGGCCTGGAACAATGTATTTCAAATTCTGGCTGGGAGGTGGTGGCACACGGCTTTAATCCCAGCACTTGGGAAGCAGAGGCAGGCAGATTTCTGAGTTCGAGGCCAGCCTGGTCTGCAGAGTGAGTTCCAGGACAGCCAGGACTACACGGAGAAACCCTGTCTTGAAAAAAAAAAATCAAATTCTGAAGAACCACAATTTCCAAATTAAAACTAGTTTACCTAGCAAAAAATCTTATTAAAATTGGAAGAGAAATAAAAACTTTTCATGATAAAATGCTGGTAGGAGTGAAAGCTGGTACAGCCACTTGGGAAATGAAAGCTGAAAGTAGATGAGCGTACCAACTCTACTACTCCTGGGCATATTCCCAAAGGACTCTAGTGATGGCTATACTTGGTTGTCAGCTTGACTATATCTAAAATGAACTACAATCCAGAAATGGATTGTACACGTGTAACCTGGATCTTGAGGCTAGAAGACCATATGCCTTTGATCCAGATCATAAGGCTGGAAGACAGAGGTTTTTGATCCGGGTCTTGAGGTAGGATGTTACAGGCTCTTAATCTGGATCAATACATACCTTTAATCCAGTTTTTGAGGCACACATTTAATCTGGGCCATACCTTCTACTCTAGTCGAAGGGCCTACTGGGCCTCCATAAGAACAATGGGAAGGAATCCTTCTTTTTTGCCTGCTTGCACTTACTGGCCAGCACATTCAGAGAACCTACTTCTTCAGGATTCTGGCTTATACAGAAGACCAGCTGAAACACCTAGCTGAGCAACTACTGGATTCTTGGACTTCCCATTCACTGGCCACTGTTGGGTCAGTTGGACTGCAGACTGTAAGTCATTCCAAAAAATTCCCAATATATACACATAAGTATATATATATATATATATATATATATATATATATATATACACACATGTATGTATGTGTACGTATATATGTATGTATGTATATATATGTATGTGTGTATATGTGTGTGTATGTGTGTATATATATGTGTGTGTGTATATGTGTGTATGTGTGTGTATGTATGTGTGTGTATATATGTGTGTGTGTGTATATGTGTGTGTGTGTGTGTGTGTGTATATATGTGTGTGTGCGTGTATTCAGTCCATAAGTTCTGTGACTAACAGAAAGTCTGTATCCTGCTATGGAGATACTTATTCTTCCAATCTTTATGCTTCTGTGTTCACAACAACTTGAAAATGGACAGCCTTTGACTATCCATCAACTGCTAAACACATAATGAAAATGTCACACATAGACAGCAAAATATTACTTGGCTACTAAGAAAAATGAAATTATGAAGTTTTCAGGTAAATGGATGAAACTAGAAATAGTCATTCTGAGTGAGATGACACAGACCCAGAAAGACCAGTGTTGGATGTTCTCTCTCATATATGGATATTACCTTTGAGTCTTTAGACATATGTGTGTAAACTGGAGTACCCATAGACGGCAGTAAACTAATAAGGAGACATAAGGGGATTTTCTGGGAATGGGGATGACATGAAAATCGCTTGACCAGAAAGTGAAATAATAGAAAATTAAGGGTTAAATGAGGTAGGAGAGGGCAGAGCTGTTCAAGCCTTTCCTTCTGTCAAGAGGGAAGTCTCAGTAAGTAGGTATACCGACCTGAACTCACCTAGGACATGCTGCCCGCACCTTTTGAGTGCCAGGATTCAGCTACATGTCTGGGACCTTCTCTTAACTCTTCGTATATTAGTCAGGGAAAAAACTGCCATCAGTGGATGTCCACAAGTCTAAAGTCTTGAGTATAACAGGCAATTCAAGTTCAGACGTAGCCTTTGGAAAAAGAGCAGGAGAACCTTGATGTTTTCCAAGAGTCTGTTGTCTTTTTTTTTTTTTTCTTTCTTCATGAGAAAAGGCAGATGAGGCAGAGTCATGAGAACAGCTGAGAGGCAGAACAGTGGGGGAGGCAGAAGCGTGGTTTTTGATGTTGGAGGGATAACAGTGGGATTCTACTTGCCAGCTCAGCAGTTTCAGCTGCGCTGGTACACTTTTATCAACTTCATTTTCCTCACTGATAAAGAAGGGAAAAGTGTCCATGGGTCGGTACTATGGTGGATATTAAATGCAGCACAACACATCTGGAGCTCTTATCACAGAGTCCTCGGTAATTGCTGGCAGTGATAACTATTTCTATGGTGTATGATTATGACGATAGAAGTTGCATGATGTGGAGTATTGCTCATTTGCCCAGGTGGCCCTCAAGTTTTGCTTTAAAATTTCAAGCAAAACAATAAAAAGAGGAAAATACAGTGAGTTAATAGAGTGAAAGATAGACTTATGGTCATTAAATAAATAGACGCCAGATGCCAATGATTCTGGGAGAATTTTGGCCCTTAGGGTAAAATGGGAAGGCACTGGGCAAGGGAGCATATAGCATGACTCCCAGATGCCATCCTGCTGGGACCATAACGAAGAGTCTCCTTAATAGCCTGGTTAGAGAATGCTACCTTGAGTTATTCAGCTACTTAGGATAAATCCACACAGCATTGGGCCAAATGGGGATGTGCCGTTTCTGCCCCAGAACAGCTAAGGAAAACATTTATTGATGAAGTGCTACTGAGGCTCACACAAGTAATTCATCAGGAAATCGTGTGCAAATGTGATACTTTTGGCCAGACACTAAATTGCTTGGAATTCTTATAGCTCCCACAGGTAAACCTCTTAACATAGCCAATAAAAGGGAAAGTAGATCTACAAATGATTTTTAGGGTTTTTTTTTTTTTTTGACACAGGTAACTGTTTGATACAGAGACACAAAAGGGATATTAATTAAAAAGTCTCTGAAATGCAAAATTGGATGTCTGTAGGTAATCTCAAAATAAACATATTTAACATTTTAATTTATAAAATTATGGTTCCAATGTAGAAATGGTAATGTTTACATGACTTTCTGTCTACTGTTTTCCAAGGATAGAATGTCTGTGATGATGAAAAAAATCGATGAGCTCATTAATATTGAAACAAGTCAATGAACTGTAGCTTATTTATCCAGCACTATGAGCTCAGATCCTGGCACGTAAGAAAAGGGAGTTGATACCCAATTATTTGGCTTTAACCTACATTCACTTCAACTTGCAAAAGTTCACACACATACACACACACACACACACACACACACACACACCTTTTCTTTTGAGATTTTAGAACACATTTTTTTTTAAATTAAGAAATATGCTGCATTTTATTTTGCTCATCAACCTTCCAACTTCTTATGCCTCCCTAGTTGATGCATCCATAAACAATTCTCCCATCCAACTACTAATCAAGTCAAACCTGCCTGGCTCCTGAGTTCATGCATGTGCAGAGTGGCATGGCGACAGAGTGGCCACATTTCTTTTCACCCCTGCTTCCTGATAAGCACATCCTGTCTTCCGCTGGCATGACGGCTCACCTTGTCAAACTGCTTAACTGCTTCTTCAGCAGAGAGGTCCTTCTTCGGCCATGTCTTGATCTGCAGGGTATGGTGCTAAGGATCACAAGTTTGACCCTTGAACTTCTGCCTAAATGATGTTGCAAAGGAGATTGAGGCTGCTGGTGTATTGCTCCTCTGTCCTTCTCAGCCTATTCCCAGGAGCTCATCTTTCCCCCAGTCAGAGCCCCTAGTGGGTAACTCTCCTCACTCTGCCCTCTACCTCTTTTAGCTTGCTTTGTCCTTAGAGACACACTTTTATCTTTGCATCTGCTGTCCTGAGACAGATGCCTCTTCCTCCACTGTCCAGGAGTGCTTTAAAATCTTTCAAGAAAAAGATGTTTTGCAATGATTGGAAGCTACAGTTTACTAACATCTGTGCTCTCCGTTTCTTCTGAGACCCTAGCGTCATAGTGATTTACTTCTAAACATGCTATATGGAAGAAAACCCTGAGATAAGAGAAGCATTCATTTGTAAAAGAGAGTGTATCATTCACAAGAGTAGTTATTAAATTGATACAGATGGATAATCTCAGATACAGACCAGGCGGGGAATAGGAACGTAGAAATATACAGGTTTGCCTTGGAAACATATTAATACATGAAGAGTGGCCTTAAATGAAGAACGAAGTTTAGCTAAGGATAAAATTCTGTGAGAATGCATTTCTATGTGGATTATGCCCAGAGTTTGGCTCTGAACTGAAGAGAAACCAAGGCAGTGGGGTTACCTCCAGGGCATGGTGGATGACAGTGAAGAGGGTGATGTTACAGGGATGGCTGGTTCTCTGGTAGTTTGGAGGGTTTTCTGGGCATCTGGGATGATGTTTCTCTCACCTGCTGGTGTTTACTGGGGCTATTGGGGGGAACCTGTGTCACTCTAGCCACAGCTCTAAGCTCTGTGAGGTGATGTTAATATGCGTTATTGGAGACAGTGAAGTGCTGTGCTTAAAAGTCTGACCCCTGCCTGCTTATACAATAGTAAGGTTATTATTATTGTAACCTTATATTATAATAATAATAACACAAGGTGAGTTCTCCATTTCTCCAGATGTCCCCATTCCCTGTAGAATTCTGCTAGGAGAGTGGGCAGGTTGATGATGGAAACATTAGTCCAGAAAGATGTATCTGGTAACGAGCAGAGAAAAGATGGAGCATAGTGGAAAAGATCAGGCCAGTGACAAGGGATTGCAATGGAGGAGAGAGAATTGTCAGCATCATACACAGGAGGGGCACTCTCTATCAACAGATTCATAAAATACCACATACATTTCATTTCACATGATCCATGGACCATAATGGTTACTCTTCTCTTCTATTCAGTATCCACAAGTTTAGAATTCAAAAGCATGAAAATTAAAGGTGCCTGGAAGTCCCCTAGATTACTGGGGATGAGGCCTGACTTCAGAGTGACATTCCTATCAGAAAGGCAACTAGGCTGTTACTTCAGGGGAGACATGCGGGCTCTCTGAAGAGGAGTTGGCAATACATGCGTTGCCAGTTGAAATCTCTGTTGACAGTGCTTTAGTGGGACCCTGTTACTACACACACACACACACATACACACACACACACACACACACACACAGCTCTCAAGTGGTTAACAAGTTCTGAGTGGTAATTGGGAGTTAAATGCTTTTCTTTTTTCATCGTAGGAATTTGATGTACTTTGCAATCAATTACACTTAATTAAATTCCATTCCCATTACTTGTGTCTTAGGTTTGGAGTGGCGGAAGGTTTGATCCCTGTTTCATTGGTGGAAAAGCTGAGAAATCCTTTGCTGCAGGCCACACAGAAGGTGGCTGTGGCTGGGATCACATCCAGCTTCTATCTTTATTGCCAGTTGCCTGGTGATTCTGTCTCACTGTCAAGAAACCTAGGACCCAGGAGGCTTGTAGACATTGCTTCACCATCTTCTCTCTCATTTGCATAGCTTCATCTGAGTGAGAGGCCAAGGAGCCTCTGTATAATGGAACTTGGTATTCATTTTTGGAAGGTAGCCTTGGTGTGCTCTTTGACTAGGCTTTTAAGGAAGGAAGAACTGTGGTAGTATAGTTAAAAAGGGCTGTTTGAAAATGGAAAGCCGTTGGGGGCTAGAGAGCTGGCTCAGTGGTTAAGAGCAATGACTGCTCTTCCAGAGGTCCTGAGTTCAATTTCCAGCAACCACATGGTGGCTTACAACCATCTGTAATGGGATCCGATGCCCTCTTCTGGTGTGTCTGAAGAGAGAAACAGTGTACTCACATACATGAAAGAAAGAAAAAAAGAAAGAAAGAAAGAAAGAAAGAAAGAAAGAAAGAAAGAAAGAAAGAAAAGGAAGAAAGGAAGAAAGAAAGAACAAAAGGAATGAAGAATGAAAGGAAGGAAGGAAAGAAGGAAGGAAGGAAGGAAGGAAGGAAGGAAGGAAGGAAGGAAGGAAGGAAGGAAGAAAGGAAGGAAGAACATGGAAAGCCATGGTCACTATTCATGTACTCAGTAAACTATAGCTGTTAGAAGAGCATTGCTGTGCAGAATAGTATTTTTAAGATTATGCATGATATCTCACCCATGTGGGTTACATTTAAAACAATCAGTATCCAGGGACAGCACGAGTAAAAAGTCTTCTGTGCCTTTAAATTGTCTGTTGGAGGTCTGGGAAGATGTCTCAGTCGTTGTATTTGCCATGCAAATGGTAGGACCTGAATTTGAGTCTCTGGCTGGTTATATAGTGCCGTAGTTCTGTAAGCTAGCTACTGGAAGACAAGCAGAGGTGGACGAGTCCTGGAGAGTCACTGGCAATCATTCTTGCCAAAAGAGTAAGCTTTGGTCAGTAAGAGAGTCTGACTAAAACAAATATAGTGTAGAGTAATTAAGACCTTTTCATGTCAACCTCTGACATGCACACATGTCCTCCTCTCCTGATGCTACCTGTTAGCAATTATGCGTAAATCCTGTTATTTATGCATATAATTTATGAAAATTTTACATGGTAGCCTACATTTATGTTTTCATAAATAAGTTTGGGGGCTACATGAAATGTGCATTATCTGTAAGCTCATGTTGTCAAAAAAGATCTGTCTGATCCCAATTCTTATGTAATTAATTGATTACTACATGTGTGTGTGTACACCACAGACAGACAGACACACAGACAGACAGACACACACACACGCATGCACACACACACAATGCATGTGGAAACATGCATGCAAGAAGCACAATGTAAATATAGAGGTCAAAGGACAAGTGACTGGAGTTAATTCTATTCTTCCACTCTGTGAGGCCTAGAGTTTAAAATGATGTCACCAGGACTCAGGGTTTTTTGTGTTTTGTTTTGTTTTGTTTTATTTTGTTTTGTTTTGTTGGTAAAAGATGTGATGAAGGCAGGAGTGAATGCCTCCCCAATGGTGAATCTGCCCTCCACAGATGAATAGTAACATTTTCAGTTTCCAGGGTTTCATCCCCTCCTTCCCCTTTTGTCTGTCCTAAGTGTGGGTGGAACGCAGAATAATGAGGTGATCTTGGTAATGCAGAGCTACTGACTCAGAACCACTGAAACCACTGGGAGTAGTCATCATATCACCACATCAACTAAATTACTAAAAGTGGCAATGTGGAAAATCTTCAGCTGGGTTCAGGGCCACATGCTTACAGTGTCAGGGACTGGAGGCCAGTGAGGGCAACATGGCAAGACTCCCTCAAAGAACCATGAGCAAAATGACATGTGCGCGCGCGTGCGCATGCACGTGTGCACACACACATGCATGCACACACACGCTTGTACATACACATACACCACAGACAGACAGACAGACAGACAGACACACACACACACACACACACACACACACACACACACACACACAC
>JADRCD010170591.1:0-17506 GCA_019843815.1 Montemys delectorum | reverse complement strand
CCCTAAAGGCGGCAGTCCCTGATGAGGAACCATCTGTAAAAATCACAAGAGCCTGAGGGATAGGCATATTTTTAGTAATTTTGGGAAAAACAACAGCCTGATGTTCAAGAAACTGGATAAGTTTATCGGAGGGATAATGATTATCTATCTTCCCTGGGAAAGAAATACAATTAATGGCCCAATCATCTGAGGTTTGGAGCAGCCATTGAACTTGAGCAAGATCATAAGGAACAATGATAGAATCAGGATCTTTACCAAATAATTTTAATGAGGCCTCCCTCCCCAGCTTAATAACTCGAGCAACCAGGGAGGGGTAGACCGAAAGAACCTTGAGAGGGGTGGCTGGTAAGTGAAGCCAATACAAGGGCTTAGTCTGCGACAGCACTCCCGTGGGTGCAAATTTAGTGGGCAAAATTAGTAGCCACAATTGCAATTTTGGATCATAATAAGAGATTGTTTGTGACTGGATGGCCTTTTCAACGCGTACGAGGGCGGATGCGACCTCAGGGGTCAATATTCTTGCAGAAGAAGGATCTGAATCTCCTTTACGAATATCAAAGAGGGGCTTGAGTTCTCCTGTAGTTAACTTTAGATAGGGGCGTAGCCAATTTATATCTCCCAGGAGTCGTTGAAAATCATTAAGCGTACGTAGGGAATCTTTTTTGAGCTCAATTTTTTGAGAAAAGACCCTGGAGGAGAATAATTCAAAACCTAAAAACAAATGTGGGGGCTGTAACCAGACCCTTTTGGGGGCAAGGGGATGGCATGAAAAGAGCATCTTCAATAGACACCTGCAGGGAGGCCAACTCCGCAGAGAGCTGGGCGAACTCCTTTCGAAGGTGTAGGACCTCCTCTAATTCAGGGACCTGAGTCGCGAATTTATTGCGGGCCTCCACTAGGGGGATGGCCGACACATGCAGGGAGGGAGCACACATGGGGAGAGGATAGGCAGAAGGAGGTAGCGCAGAGGCCAAGGGGGGCCAACCAGGACCACGATATCGGCGGCCTCCTCCTCCAGGGCAGCCCCGCCCCCGGGATCCAGGGGATCCCCTCCCGAAGGGCCACCAAAGACAGGGGCTGTTAAATATGTTTTTAGGCCCCCGGTTGGGGAAGGGTGCAAATTTATAACCCTTCCTTGTGACTCTGATGCCGGTCCATTAACAGGGCTCATGTCTATGACTACTGATTTGACAGAGGGTGTACGGGAGAGGGGTTTAAGGCAATTTTCAGTAACTGCCAGAAGTTGCTGTCTATCGGGGTCATCACTGGCTGCCTCAACGATATTACAAATGAGGCCCCAATAAGAAAAAACGGTGGAGGGAATAGCATCAGGACCTTCCTTGGTAAGCTTATCATTAAGCTCTTGGCCCACCCTTTGCCACTTTATTGGGCTTATATTTAGCCCATCTATGATAAACCATGGACAAGTCTGATCCACAAATATAAAAAATTTTATAAGGTCTTTTTTTTTAACTCTGATTCCTCTCTCCCTGAGGGAGGCCTTCAAATCCTTAATGAAAGCAGCCTCCTTTGACATCACTGGCCCATTTCTATGAGACGGAAGAATCTTTGCTTACCATTCGCCGGTCCCCGTGAGCAGCGGAAGGACCGTAGTGCGGGTGGTGATCTCTGTCTCCGGAGCTCCGCTTATGTGTTCCGTCTTTCTCAGAAAACAATGCCTTCACGGATGAATCTCCCCTGCCTAAGAGCCACCCTTCCTCCAATCCTTCTTCACCATCTGGCCTACACATTACTCACACACACTTGCAATGTCATCTTTTCTGAAGCTTTCCTAGAATATTATCTTTCTTATTTCATTTTTCCAGAGGATTCCAGCCTGTTTCTATTACAAAATTCAGCATGTTGCACTCTACTGTAATTTTGAATACATGTGTGTCTGTCTTAGCTGATTTGACAGTTAATTTTTCCAGAAGAGACTTAATTTTCCTTGTATATGCATAGGATGGAGAACACTTCATTATAAGCTAAAATGTGGAAGTGATGATAAAAAACTGAATGAAAGGAACAAGAAAGCAAAGTATTTGTTCCATCTTTTTTATTCCAAACTCAGATGCCAAAAGCAGAAATAAACACTAGGTCCCCTGAGTCTTCTTTTTAAATTTCTGGTTAGCGTACAAAGAATTGAGTCAAGAAAACATTTTCAAATTCATCACTATACTTATTTAACAACTCCTTCAACCCTCTATTTCCATCATTCCCCTTTCGTTTGTACATCACCCTCCTTAAATCAAAAATGTTCTCCACTCTACTTTCATGATACACGTATTCCATTACCCTCTGTTGTTCCTCCCTCTCTCTTTGGACCCCTTCTCCCCACCCTGCACAGTCCCTTATCTAGTTTCATGCCCCCCCACACACATGCACTCATACACATATACACATACATGCACTCATACACACACATATATATACACACACATACACAAACATACACTCATACACGTGCATGTGAGCACACACACACACACACACACACACACACACACACACACACACACACCCTTAAATCTAGGTTCCACAGAAAGAAAATGGAACATTTGTCTGGGTCTGACATACTTTCATAACATAGTATTCTCTGGTTTCATTCATTTTTGTTTCAAATGTCTTAATTTCACTCTTCACAGCTGAACACAACCCAGTTTTGTTCATGTGTCATTAGTTTCCTATTCCACCTTTCTGTTTAAGGACATCTAGGTTCCATATCTTAACTATTGTGTAGTAGACAGCCATGAATACATGTGAATTATCTCTGTGGTATGCTTAAAACCCTTTGGGTGTATGCCTCTGAGTAGTATAGCTAGATCATATGGCAGTTCTTAATTTTATAATTTTCATCAGTTCATGGCATATCTGGATGTTTAAAACTTATTCTGTGCTACTTGAGAGCTTATTTTTACCTATTGTGCATTTCTCTCCACTGTGCAATACAAGGCAATAAACTGAAAATGTAAACCATGTGTTTCAAGATGATAAGGGTCAACAGGATAGGATTCTGTTTCATTCTGTCAATTTCACAGAGAGCAGGATCATCTGAGAAGAAAGGCTTGAGTGAGGAATTTCCTAGATCCAACTAACCTGTGGACACATCTTGAAAGATCAACTTGACTATTAATTGATGCAGAAGGATGCAGCCCACTGTGCCCAGCACCATCTTCAGGCACTTGGGCATGGGTTAGATGAGGGAACTAGCTAAGCATGAGCCCGCAAACAAGCCTGCACTCCTGTACTCCTTTATCTATAAGTTAGTTCCTGTCAAAGATAATACCGCCTTAAATAGCAACCAGTCCTTCATTCAGGTTTCTGCACGGGGTTCCTGATTCCCCTCGATGATGATGAAGGGTGACCCAGAAGTATATAATGAAATACTTTCTTTTCTCCCCTAAGGTGACTTCGGTCATTGTGTTTGTCACAGCTAACAGAAAGGAAACTAGAACATATGATGAAATATATGCTCACCTTCATTAGTAGCCCCTGGCCAAGCAAGGAGAAGAATTGAAGATGTTACTTTCCTTAATTCTTACGTGCATCAACTGAGCAGAACGGGCCCTGGCCCTTTCCAATCTGATCTTCAAGAGTACTACCGTATTGCCTACAAGTGACAGCAATGCTACCAACACACAAGAATAAGTACAAGAATTATAGTTGGGGATACCTTTGACACAGAGATGAGATGACTGAAGAGAAAGAAATTTGAACAATGCCAAGGGGTTCTGTCTGAATATGACTGTTCCAAGCGTGCAGAGGACGAAATACAGGGAGATGCCAGAAACTTTACAGTGTCATAGAAAGAAAATGTAACTCTTATGAGGCACCATTGAATGACGCAGAAAGCAAAGCATTTAAAAGGCTTCTTTTATCATAGAAGTGATAGATAAATATGTGTTTCTTTGCACAATGTATCATGGCAAGTAGAAGAACAAGAGATTTTTCAAAAGGATGAAGGCACCTAGAGTGAGGGGTTTCAAAGGAGCCACTAATAATCATTCTCTATGCCTTTCTAATTGGCTTAATGCAGAAGTATAAAATATTTAGATCAAAAATCATCTCCATATTGCTCTAAAATATATTATGTGTATACATATACACAAAAAATACATAAATATATACTTGCATAAATATGGACATGCATACGTGTGTGTGTGTGTGTGTGTGTGTGTGTGTGTGTGTACCCATGCACTGGGCCTGGGCTCTTTTTCTTCACAAATCACAAGTAGCTAAATGAAAGAAAGAATATTAGAAGTGCATATTTTTCTATAATCTCAAGAATTTGCTGCACACCTAGCCACTTCTGGGTTGAATATTCCAACCTGCAGAAGCAGGTTGTTCGTCTGGTTAGTTTGAGTCTTCGCCCTTTGTCTCCTCAGTGTCATGTTCTGCTCTCCTGACAGCTGCTATGTTTTGTCACTCTGTTGGTTCCTAAGCTGCTCTGCCTGTGACTGTCTGTCTAAGACAAGGGGGGATGGACAGAAGATGAAGGCAGTGGAGCAAAGCAGACCAGCTGTCAGAAGAAGGCCTGTGGCTGTAGGAGGTGAGAAGTACACCCTCGAGATGCAGGGGGTTCTGCCAGAATGGAAACAGAACATACGCAAAGAAGACAGCAGAGGAATGGAGTCCACGTATGAGCTCACTCTCCTGATTATGTTCTAGCCAACCTTTCAACATGGCATTTCCATTCTGATGTAGAAAAAAATTAGTTTTTAAAGACAGCAAAAGGAACACAATGATCTACAAGGAGACATGTTTAATGTCTTTATCAAAATTAATTTAAATTACAAACAAAAGTCTTTTGTAAATAGGTGCTGCTTTGTAATAGTTAAAAGAGATTTTTTTAAAGGTATTTGTCTACATATGAGCAACTTTCTATCCTTTGAAAACATAATGATTTAGAGTAACACGAAAATAGCTGACCGAGGTAGTTATTCATATCAAATATGTTCAAAGCATATAATAAAATAATCTTTTAATACTGTTATCAAAAGTTGAAGGGGCAATATAAATACTTTAAAAAAAATAGATCTCAATAGCAGACTCCATACATTAATTCCACACTTTTCTTTTTTTCAGAGACTTACCTTCCTTCAAACAAATGGTATCTTTTTATGCCAAATTCGAAAAAAAAAAAAAGATTGAAGCAACAGGAGACCATATATGTGTGCTTTTAATCAGTTCCCTCCTGTCTTGAATAATATCATTTTGTTCAAAAATGCTATTTCAATTGGTGCCTAGCCCAGTTATAATGAGAGAGGCTTCCTCCAGCAACTGATAGTAGTAGATGCAGCCATCAGCCAAACATTACGCAGAGACTTAGAGAACCCCCCCCCCCAGCACAGGAAGAAGCAACATAGGAGCCAGAGGTGTCGAGGTCACCAGGAGAACAGTCCACAGAATCAACTACGCAGGCCTCATAAGGACTTACAGAAACTGGAGCAGCAATCACAGAGCCTCCAGGCGTCTATACTAGGTCTTTGCCATGTCATTTGTGGTTGTTTAGCTTGGGGGTTATTGTGAAACTCCAAACAGTGGGAGTTTAGGGTGTCTCTGATTTTTTTTTTTTTTTTTGCCACCTTTTGGGACCCTTTTCTTCCTACTATGTTGCCTTGTCCAGTCTTGATATGAGGATTTGTGTCTAGTCTGGTTGCATCTTTTTATGCTGTGTTCAGCTGATATCCCTGGGAGGCCTGTCCTTTTCTGGAGAGAAATGGAGGAGCAGTAGATGTTAGGGAAATGGGAGGTGGAGTGTGAGTGAGAGGAGTGCATGCAGGGAGGGGAGGCTGTGATCGGGATGTATTGTAGGAGAAGAATACATTTTAAGAAAAAAAGAGAATGTTACTCTCTAAATATATTATGTGCGATGTTCCCCAGTGACACAAAATAAGTTTACCCTCTCTCTTTCCTTCAGTCTTACCCTTATATTTGCATAGTATATATACAAATGTGTGTGGGGGGGGGGGGTTGCATACCTGTAAACCAGAGACAAGAGAACATCAAACGTGTACCCTACAGTTAAAATATTCCTTGGTAGATAGAGAAATTTAGGGTTGTCATTAAATATTCTGCTCCTGCTTGATCTGCTTCCTTTCCTCTGAGTTTCTCTCCTTCCTTTTATTTCTGTCCTCTGTCCTCTCTTATGAACTCAAGGAAAGGTCAACCAAATAAAAAGTGAGAAGAGAAAATCTTTCCTTCTATCTAGCCAATAAATGTTAATTATTATAATAGGCCTCAGTAGATAATAAAATGCAATCAACATATTTTCACCATAGCTTGTAAAGAATTTAAATTCCAAGTACTTTTAAAGGAGCTCAAGAAGTTACTCCAAGGTAGACAATGTACCTAATATGAAAAAGGTCCTTGCTCATCTTCAGCACTACAGAATCAGTACAGAGAAGATCAGCTTTTAAAAATCAGCATTATTAGAGCTAATGACATAGCTCAGGAGAATAGCCCTTCCTTCCCAGGTTTAATCCCCAAAAGCAGTAAATAAGTAAATAACTTCCAAATGATTTTTCAATGAAAATGATTATTAATATTAGTTTAAAAAATGTAGAAGGTACAATATTAAGAAAACTTTCCAAGTTCTTCTAATCATACATGATAGTTATCCTAAATTTACATATTAATCTTGACCTGCAGTATGTTCTAGTGAAGAAGATAAAGATAAATAAAGTGTGACCTTGATAAATGAACTATGAATTTTCTTAACTGCACACTAGTTACCTTTTAAGAGGTTCACTTTCATGTCCTAATTCATCGCAGAAAATTCCATTGATTAACACCAAAAGTGAACTGGGCTTTCCTTTCATGAATTTACTGTGTGGCAAATGTCTCTGCTTAGGTTTAAAATAACCACCAAGTAGAAAATTGCAGCAGCTCTATGAAAGCAGCAGAAGCAGGCTGATAAATTAGAAATGGAAGATGAGAAGAATTAATTGGTATTGAACATGAAAGGAGAATTTTACTTCTTAAACTATGCTGTAATCTCTTCAACACTTTAATTAAACTCTCTCAAGGTTTAAAATCTTAAAATTCATTTAAAATGTAAGCACTTGCCAACACGATTTACCCAAGATGTCAGTTTCCTACTCTCCAGAACTTAATTTAGAACTGGTAGATTCGAGTCATCATCCCTCTGATGAGATTTTTAAAACTGACTCTTGGGAAACTCCACTTTATAAAACAAATGGCCTTTTCCACTGCAGGTGTGAGTAAACTGGTAAAGCTCTCCACATCAACAGCTTTGTATTGCTAGAGAAAAGGGAACATGACCACGGCATGACGTGATCTTTCCTCTCCCAAGATCAAAGGAGAAACTCCTGATCATAAACCACTGGAAACACTGGAGTGGAAGGTGCCATTGTCACAGCAAGAAGGGAATGTTAAAACCCCAAGCCTATCAACAGTGGTGCGGGAAAGTAAATTACGGTATATTCAGGAGTACTGTGACTGTATACAAAGAACATAACTGCACACCAGTCACATGGAGTACACAAGACACACACACAAAGTGCTGAGTGGAAGAAGAACCTCTCACTGTGTATACATTTCACAAAGGTTTAAGGATAGGAAACTTCCCTGACGAAACCGTGAATAGACACAAAGGCGTGATTAGCAGAAAACTCTAATGGACCCAAGACAAAAAAGAATGGAAAAATTATCAGAGAGAGGTCTTCAAAACAATATTCCTTAATTTGGTAATGGATATATGGGTGATGGTGTTATGTTTATTACTAAGCTAGGGATAAAGACACATATTTTTGTATGTATATTTCAGGATAAAATTTTCATTTAAAAGTATTGACTTAACTAAAAGAGCAATATTTCATTTTTCCCACTAATTAATTTATTCATTTTATAATCCCAATTGCAACCCCTCTCCTCTCAGTTCCCCCTCACACAGTCGCTCTCCCCATTCCCCTCCTCTTCTCCTCTGAGAAGGGAAAGACACCCTCTGGGTACCAAACTACCCTCGCACATTGAGTCACCGTAAGACTCTCCTACTAAAGCCAGACAAGGAAGCCCAGTTAGAGGAACAAGACCCACAGGCAGGCAGCAGAGTTAGGGACAACTCCACATAATATTTCATTTCTGTAAGAATTTAGTAGTATTGTGATTGATGTTAAATACTTGTGATCAAATAGCCCATAAGTTCTTAATACCATTACTTTCAGCTTATTGATAATATGCTGACCAGTGTCATTCTATATTGTAGGACAGTGAGCTGTGCATACAAGCTCCTGGTATTCTGTCTGGACTCGACCCCCACAGTTATCTGCCAAAAGCCAGGTATGCTCCGCCCCATAGTTACCTGGCAACATTGAGGATAGCCCAGGCCACTAAAAAAGGAGCTGCTTGCCCCCTCGTTCTCTTACTCTTTCGCTTCTCTCCTGCCCTCTTGCTCCCCCTCTCCCCATTCCCTTCTTCCCTCTCTTCATGCAGCCATGGACAGCCTCTGCTTCTCTACTCTCTCTCTCTCTCTACCACATGGCCATGGCTGGCCTCTATTTCCCTACTCTTTCTCTCTCTTCGCCTCTCTACAATAAATGCCTTAAAACCATGGACTGCCTCTTCTCATGGAGATCCGCCACGTTGGAGCAATGGAGCTGGTCTTCCCCTATCAAGCCCCATGTCTAACCTCCCATCAGGAGGCCTCCCTGAGCCCCCGCAGCCTCAGCCCCTGCCAAACCAAGCAGCCCGCTGAGCTAGCCATCTGAGCTAGCCAGACTCTCTCCTCTGAGCTATAATCTGCCAGAGCTCTCCTCCTACCCTCTTTTCTCTTCAGCCCCTGGGCCAGAGCCCACCCTGGGGTCCCCACTCATTCTCATCTCTCTTCAACATACAGAAGCATCTGGAATGTCCAAGAGCAAGAAACTGTAGTTCCCGGCCTCCATGCAGCCCAGGGACCCCAAAGCCAGCTCTTCTCCGGCCCCCAGAAGTGTCTGTGATGCCCAAGAGTCAGAGCCCGACTCCAGCAGTTCCACAGGGACCCCAGACTGTGCCTTCCGCACCTCCAGAGCAGGATCCCATAGCTTCTCAAGGTCCAATGCCGGCCCAGCAGCAGCCTGGGGTCCGTCTGTGCAGTCAAATTCCCTGAGTCTGCCTCACCCGGCGGCCCTAGCCTAGAGCAGATGAGAGACCCCATGTTTGTCCCACACTGCATTAGTGAAATAAAAATTACAAAGGCAGATGAATAAAGCAGATCTATGATAGATCATACGGTAGCCTCATGATCCCCAGTATTCATACTGTATGTTATATCTTCCTTGTGGATGTGACAGAACCTGTGACCTTCTGGTCAAAATGGTTGGAAAGGGTGATGGAATGTGGATGATTATATTACACATAGTAATAGCTGTCCAGTAAGACAACGCTCTCCAGCAGACAAGCAACTTGTTATACAATGAGTTCTTATGGAAATAGCCGTGTAGCAAGGAGCTTGTAGCAGCTGCCATTGGATAGAGAGCCTCCATTGGATGTCAAGAAACTCAGAGCCTCTGTGCCGCACCACACGTACAAAGCTTAGTTTTGCCAACAACCCCATGAATGAGGTCTTGTGGTGACAACTGGAAAACATGAAATTTCCTTTTTAATAGAGATAAAGCAAGAAAAATCTTATTACTTTGCCTACTAATGCAAAAATCAAATCTTTTAGATTAAAGCAGAAAAGTATTTTTTTAAATGGGGAAAAATGTTATGCATTCATGAAACCCATAAACACTGGCCCTCTATATGAGTTAATTCCCGCTGCTGCTACTGCTGCTGCTGCTGCTGATTCCAAACTTTGTACTCAATCATTTAAAACAAGGAAATTGGCTTAAAACCAATCTGGAATTATAATATGTAATTCCATAAAAGTGTCCTTTCTCATTAGATCCAGTTTTAAGTAAAGTTTTCTCATGACTAAACTATGTCAAGAGTCCCCAAAGATGTTAAACAGGATAATAATGACAGTCATTGACTTGTATCTTTCAGATAATCAAATTTCAAAATGTCACCTTATATATTCATCACATGACTCAAAACTAGTATCTTGATACTTATATAGTGATTTATGCCAAACTCAACATTAAACAATTGCTCTATCCAACCTTTAGTATCAATTAAAGAAATATACACATACATTTTTCCACATAAGAACATTTCATGAATGAATTAAAACTTTATTGATACTACTAGAAATGTATGTTCACTGTAATTTTCCATTTGTAATTTTTTATTACAAATGAAAAATTAGTTCTGCATAATCATTTATTGGTAATAAAAACAACCATGCAACAAATGTCCAGAAATGCAGTCATGAGCATAGAGAGATAAATATCTGGTTATATTTCTCATACCATGATCAGTGACTGACTGAACAGAACCACCAGAGTTTTAATAACCATAGTTCATCCTAAGACCATCAAAAAATATCCAAATGAAGAAATCTACACATACACCTTTCAATAATAACTCTAAAACTAATGTCATCAAGTCTCCAAACAAAAGACACAGCCTGAGTGTTTAGATTAAAAACAAAATTCATTTTTCTGTTGTCTATAAGAAACTCACATTAGCTTCTAACATTGCTATCACCTTAAAGTGAAAAATTAAAAAGTATTCCAAACAAATATGATCTAGAGGCTAGCAGGCCTTGCTGGCCTAATACCTAACAAAAGTAAACTTCAAACAAAAACTAATCAGAAGAGACAAAAACAGGCACTCCCTTCTCATCGAGAGATCAATTGATAGGAAAATACTGATTTACAATACTAAACACATGCAAAAACTCTGGAACAGCCCATTTCATAACATTGGAATAAATGGAATGAATCAAAACATACCAAGTAACTGTGGGTGATGGCTTTTAAAATTTTATTGATTTTTTTTTGTGAGTTTCATATCATGCATCTCAGTTTCACTCATCTCCCCATCCCTTCCTATCTGTTCTCTGCCCTCTGCCTTTGCAACCTCCTCCAACAAAAGAAAAGAAAATGAGACAGATTTTTTAAAAAAATCTTGCTGTGGATGCTGTAGTGTGTTACGCAGTACATCCTTTTGTCCACACGTTTTTACTTGGAAATGTTCGTTGCAGTAAGTCATTGGTCTGTTTCAAGGTCTATGGCTTCTGCTATCTTATCTCTATTGAATTCTCACTGGGATTCTGCTCTACATCATGGAGATCCTTCTGGTTTAGATCTGCAAGCTCAGCCCTTTCACATGCCCCAGCAGTTCATAGATGGGATAGATGTTGGGGTGGGCCAACTCAGTGCCCTAGATCTGGGCATGTAGTTGAGCTAGTCAGCCCATCAGCTCATCTGTGCCCTGGCAGGCACTGCCCTGGCTATCTCAGCCAATGTTGTGGGGCAGATAAAGGGCATGGCCAGGGCCAGCTCTCTCTCAGTCACACCTTTGGGTTGATCACCTGCCTCCCGCTACCAGGACCCCAACTCAGCACAGTACCTCAGGCAGCAGTCCAGACTAAGGACATCTGCAAGGCCTCTCGTCATACATGAGACTGGGACATCAACACAGACCTAAGCAGTCATAAGGCCAAGGACCAAGACATGGCACATTGCACTAGTCAGGGTCCAAATGTCCCTATGGCTTCAGGTAACAGGGCAGGCCACTCATATCAGCAGGTCTCCCCTAGGCAGCATGACCCTCAGATATCCACATGTTTTTTAGTGACAACCTAGACCATGGGACATCCACTTGGTCTTTAGTGGTAACTCAGGCCAAGACATCAGTACTGACCCCAGCTGCATCAGGATCATGGATGCAAACATGGCCCTTGGTGGCATCCCAGGGCAGGAACTTACCATGGCCTCCTCATATCTCCCTGTTCCTCACTTCCAACATGTCTTTAGGTCTACCTTTCCCTACAATGTACAAACTACTTGGCTTCATTTTCTCTTCCATCTCTCCACCATGTACTCTTGTCTTTCCTATCTCCCAAGCACACATTCAAATAACAGTGTTTCCAGAGGTAGGTATTTGGATGTCTTTCTTTCTGGGTAAGTATGGCCAGGACACTTGGGTATCTTTCTTCCAGCTACCACAGGCCTGGCTGGCCTGGGCCAGGTGTTTGGGTGTCTTTCAATTGTAGGTGATTCCAATCTTTCACTAGTATATAGACCATCTGGACCAAAAGAGAAAGACAGGGAAAGAGACAGAGAGATATCGAGATCTCAGAATGAAAAGACATCTAACATCAAATAGTCCTAACAGATATTCCATAATATCCAACCCAAAAGGCCGATGGATATTACTCTGTAGCACATGGAAGCATCTCTAAAACAGGCCACGCACACTAGGACACAATGAAAATTTTATTTTTTTCTTTTTCCTATTTTTTTCTTTTTATTTATTCTTCTCACATGTATTATGCCCCAACTGCCGTTTTTCTCTTTCTCCCCTCTCCTCAATTTCTTCCTCCTACCTCCCCTTTCCCCCAGATATATGCCTCCATAGTCACCTCCCCTCAGAAAAGAGCAAACCTTCAGGAGGCATCAACCAACTATGGAATAAAAAGATACATCAAGAACAGGCATATACTCTCACATCAAAGCTTCACAAAGCAACCCCGTAGGAGGAAAAGGGTCCCAAAGGCAGGGAAAAGAGCCAGAGACAGCCCATGTTCCCACTGTTAGGAATCCCACACAACCATAACATATATGCAGAGGACCCAGAAGAATACATGCTCCTTTATCTCTGTGAGCCCATTTGAGTCCCAGCCCATTGATTCTGTGTACTGTGTTCTTGTGGGGTCCTTGATCCCTCTGGTCCTTGCTCTTTTTCCTCCATAGGACTCACGAAACTCTGACTAATATTTGTCTGTAGAACTCTACATCTGTTCCCAGGAGTTGCTGGATGAAGTCTCTCTAGTATCTTTGATGATGATTTATGCTAGGCTCAAGTCCTAGCACATCATGCAGGCATGACAAATTGTAGGTCAGAATTTTATGGCTAGATTGGTGTCCCGATCTTTACCTGAGGCCTTGCTTGATTTCAGACGATGGTCAATTTAGGCTCCATGTCCCCCATTACTAGGAGTCTTCATTATTGTGAATTCCATGGAATTTCCACTGGGTTTCTACAGCATGTTTGAAATGCCCCCACTACTGTTCCAGTGTCTATGCCAATATTCTCCCTCTATACCTCACTTCCACTTGACCCCTTCTGTTCCCATTCCCATCCTTCCCCCAGGTCACCCACAAAATCTATTCTATTTCACATTCCCAAGTAGCTATTTGAATCCCCCACACTCATACACACACACTTAAGCCCCTCTTGTTACTTAGCCTATCTGGGTCTGTGGACTGTACTATGAACGTCTTTTATTTACTGCTAATATCCACTTATAAGAGAGTGGTATGACTGTGTATCCAGTTAGATCAATCCCCAAATGTCTGAAAAACAGCCATATTGATTCCCAAAGTGACTATACAAAGTTGCATTCTTATCCATAATGGGGGAGTGCTTCTCTTGCTCCACATCCTTGCAAGCCTGAGTGTTGTTGTTGAACTTAGCTATTCTGATAGGTATAAGATGGAATCTCTGAGTCATTTTGATTTGCATCTCCCTGATGACTAAGGATCTTGAACATTTTTTTTAGTTTCTCAGTCATTTGAGATCCCTCTGTTGAGAATTCTCATTAGATCTGTTATGTACCCCATTTTTAATTAGATTATCTGGTTTGTTTTTAATCTAGCTTCTAGATACAGATATAGATATATAGACAGATACATACATACATACATACATACAGATAGATAGATAGATAGATAGATAGATAGATAGATGATATTAGACTTCTATCAGATGTGGAGTTGGTGAAAATATTTTTGTTCTACTTATAGTGTCCTTTGCCTTATAAAAGTATTTTCAGTTTCATGAGGTCCCATTTATTAATTGTTGATTTTAGTGCCTGTGCTCCTTGTGTTGCCAAGAAGTGCTTGCTGACAGGAACCTGATATGGATACCTCCTGAAAGGCTCAACCAGAGTTTTATGGTTACAGATGCTGATGTGTGCAGCCGACCATCAGACTGAGACGCAGACCCCAATGGAGGAGTTAGGGCAAGGACTAAGGGAGCTGAAGGAGTTTGCAACCCCATAGGAAGAACAACAATATCAACCAACCAGTGCCTCCCCTCCCCCGGCCGAAGCTCCCAGAGACTAAACCACCAACCAAAGAATACACATGGAGGGACCCATAGCGCCAGCTGCATAAGTAGCAGAAGATGACGGTGGCCTTGTCTGGCATCAGTTGGAGATGAGGCCCTTAGTCCTGTGAAGGCTTGATGCCCCAGAGTAGGGGAATGCTAGGGCGGTGGGATGGAACTGGGAGGAATGGCGGGGGAGCACACTCATGGAGGCAGGGGGTGGGATGAAGAGTTTTCAGAGTGGAAACTGGGAAAAGGGATAACATTTGAAAAGTAAATAAACAAAATAACCAATTTTTTTTAAAGTCCTTTTCCAACACTCTGAGGTAATCTTTCTTTGCTTCTTGCATGCAGCAGGATAGAGCCTCTTTTCCTAACCTGTTGATATTGAGAGATATAAATGATCAGTGATAACTCATTTTATTTTGTTGAAGTTGGTGTTGGTGTGTTTGTGTGTTCCTTCTTTGTGCTATGTTGTTATGAGGTTATTTATTGCCTATGTTTTCGTTGATGTAGTTAAGCACCTTCTGTAGGGTTGCATTTGTGGATAGATATTGTTTAAATTTGATCTTATCAGGAAATAACTCCATCTATAGTGATTGAACAGACTATTGGGCTCTTAATCTACCACTATATCTGCAAGAAAGCTACACCGCTAAGAAACATTTTCCAGCTAATAACTGTATGAGCCCAGCATAGTGAAGGGGATTTTATTTATGAAAGATGCAACAGTGTTGGGGCATTGAGGCTTTGGACTGGCCATAATGTTACCAGAACATCGTAATTACGAGTTGTATTGAAATCTAAGAGTCTTTGTACCCAAGTTCTCTTGCATCTCTGCTTTCTAAGAATCACACTTGGATAGTGATCTCACCCTTCTATCTGCATTGAGTCTTCCTTCAATTTGCATACAACTGCTCTCCCATTCTAGTGTTCAATAAATCCCTTCCACTTCCAATCTTGTCTTGTTCTCTGCTTCTTAGAGGATCCAAATTAACATCATAACTGTGTCAAACACATGCACTTAGCAGATACATTGCATAGCTTGATGTGAAAATATATAATATCAAAACAATTTATCTAATTTTAGCACAGACATAACTACACAGAAAATAAGTCTTTCCTGCCACTACCCTTTATCTCTTCTCTGATGGCTAGTCTAAAAACCATCACTTGACCTTCCAGCTCTGAGAGGTTATTTGGCCTAACAAGAGAGCAGAACACCCTACCACACTGTCATTCTTTCCTTCTTTCTTTCATTCATTTAAAATGTACTGAGCACTACTTTGTGGACATTTATTTTCTAGGTCTTGGATATGCAGTGTAGACAAGATTCCTGCTCTGATGTTGCTTAACATCCAGAGGTTAAAAACAATTTTTAAAAAAATATGTAGCCAACACTTACCCCCACCATAGTAAATGTTGAATAACCACTCAATGCTCTCAACAGGTGGACACACATCTCTGCACCCACCAAAGAGCTCTGGATTCATGAACGAAAGACACATACACAGCATTATTTCTAATATGCCTTACTAGCTCAATGGCTGAACCTCCGTGGCTAACACACTTCCCTCCAATATTCCTGAGTTAATATTTGCTGAATCTATATTTCATCTCTGCTACCCAAGACCCCTGGGGCCACTTCCCTGACTCTTACATTTTGGTAGGCTCTTAAGTCTGATCTCTCTGCTTCCCCTTCATGGTGATTCTGCTCCTTCTCTCCTCTTCATTTCTTTCCTGGGAATCCTAATAATCTCCCCTCTGTCCCTCTGCCCAGTCATTGACCCATCAAAAAACACAATTGATGGCAGGGACCTGAAGCTTCCCATGTAAGCACAAATCAAACCCCCAACATACCCCAGAGGGCCTTATGCAGAGAAAACATGGTGCCATGAAAGAAAGTGACAAGAAGGACTACTGAATGAGGAAAGCCTTCAGATACATTGATATTTAAATTGAAACTAAAGAAAGAGAATAAACAAATGCTGAATGTTTGGAAGAATGATTCAGGTAGAGGGATAGATTTGGTTAGATAGATTTGGATAGATAGATAGAGGGCAGATATGAACTGAGGAAGATCTTTGAGATAGAAGCATCATAAATGAGAAATTTAGTTATAAACTGTGCATAGTTGTAGGAAGCCGCAGTGAGCGGTGATAGCCAGCAGATGGCGCTGACATCCGCTGCTCTCCCAAATTTACAGATAAACTGCGCATGTGCCTAGGGACAGAGAACGCCAAGTCACTAGCCATCCCGGGCGTATTATGCTCCTGAGCAAACAGCCAATCAGAGATGAGCATGCCGCTCCAGGGCATATATAAAGAGTGCTTTTTCGGAGGCTGCCCGCTAGAAGATGTAATAAAGAATTGCTGCAGAAGGATCCTGTGTTTGTCTGTGTTTTTAATTCCCAGGCAGAAGTTCCGGCTGTAATCTCCCGTACTTCCCCGCCCTATGCGGACAGGTGCGGTTTGGACTCCTTCCTTTCAAAGGAGGATCAAAGAAAGATGATACAAGCCTTTCCAGTGTTTGAAGCTGCAGGGGGAGGTCGCGTCCACGCACCTGTGGAATACAGCATTATTAAGGAACTTGCTGAATCAGTTCAAAAGTACGGTTTTGATGCCAATTTCATGGTTATGCAGCTAGAGAGACTTACCACTATGGCAATGACCCCAAATGATTGGCAAAATATAGTAAGAGCTGCCCTCCCTAATATGGGACAGCATATGGAGTGGAAAGCCTTATGGCATGATGCCTGTCAGACACAGGCAAAAGCCAACGCTAATGTGGAAGGTAATCAACACCGATGGACATTTGACCTGCTAACAGGGCAGGGACTGTTTGCGAATGATCAGACAGAATACGATTGGGGAGCTTATAGCCAGATCTCCGCTGCTGCTATTAAAGCTTGGAAAGCCCTCTCCAAGAAGGGTGAGGCTGGGGGACATTTAACGAAAATACTACAAGGCCCCCAAGAGCCATTCTCAGACTTTGTGGCTAGGATGACAGAAGCAGCAGGCAGAATTTTTGGAGACCCAGAGCAAGTTAAATCACTTATAGAACAACTAGTGTATGAGACTGCTTCGCCAGAATGCCAGGCAGTAATTACCCCCAGAAGAAGCAAAGGGTTGACAGATTGGATAAAGGTCTGCCGAGGACTTGGAAGCCCACTGACAAATGCTGGCCTTGCAGCTGCTATCTTGCAAAGCCAAAACTGCTTAAGTCCTGGCGGTCGTAAAGTATGCTACAATTGTGGCAAGCTGGGTCATTTAAAATGAGAGTGTCGTGCTTCCACGCAAAAAAGAACCCCAGAGCTTTGTACCAAATGCAGGAAAGGTTATCACTG